>OVBA01001483.1:173-43727 GCA_900406435.1 Lepidium aucheri | reverse complement strand
TAACTTTACCATACAAAACTAACTTTACCAAACTAACTTTACGAACGTAAAGCCTAACTACACCACAAACCCACAAAACCACAAACAAATTAGAAACTCTATCATGCAAACCCACAAACCCACAAACCCGCGAAACTAGAAACCAACACTACATTTCAAATTGCCAGAAACCTAAATCTACAGACATGAACAAATTCGAGAATGCATAACAACGCAACCAGAAGCAACACACAACCCAGACGAAAGCAAGCGAAATCGCCAACAAAATCAAAAACTAAACGAAACGAAATCAATATCTAAAATCTAAATAAAAACAAAACGAGAACAAAAGAGGAAGAGAGAAGAACTTCCTACCGAACGACAACGAGACAGAGAACGAGAGAAGCAGAGAGAAGAGATCAAAGAAGAAAGAGAGAAGAGATAGAAGAAAGAGAAGAGAAAAGAGAGAAGAGAAGAAGAAAGAAAAAGAAGAGAAGAGAAAAAAAACTAACGAAAGAAGAAGAGAAGAAAAGAAAGAATTTTTTTTTTGGGTTAATAAGGGTGCAATCGTAATAGCACCCTTTTTTGTTTTTTTTTGAAGCTATTTGAGTAATTATCATATAATTTGTTAGTATTTGAGTAATTATTTCTTTAATAAATGTAGTCAACACAATAAAATGATAGCATAGTGGATGATCAAAATTAAACTAAATAAAAAGACAGTCGTAAATTTATCTTAATTAATGAGGAAGAATGCGCATATGGTTCTTATTGTCGATGGAGTTTGGCTTCTATTGTAAGTGAAGTTGCTGTAGTCTTCCATAAATAAATGTTTGCCTCGAGAAATTGAATTGCAAATAATAGAGTATGAATTTGTCCAATGTGTTGTAATTCTTTTTTGCTTACTTGTTTCCTTTAAATGTATATGATTTACATAAATAGTTAGTAGGATATATTTACCTGATTACTTTGCTAAGTTGTTGAAGATTTCTTTACGGATAATATTTGTAATTCCATTTGCTTTTTGATTTTCTCCTTGTAGAATGGTTAGGCCTTGAGGTGATGTAATTCTAGATAGTGCTACATAGAGTTGGTCGTGACTGAAAGCTGGGTTGAGCAGGTAGAGGATGACATATTTCAAACTTTTTCCTTGACTTTTGTTGATGGTCATGGCGTAGCAAACTCTTACTGAGAATTGTCTTCTGCGTAGGACAAAAGGATGGTCTGACTGTGGTGGAGACAAAATTATTCTTGATAAGTATACTTTTTTACCAGCATGTGTGCACGTAACTATTTGACCTCCGAGTACTCGTTCCCCCAGATTAGTGACAATAAGTTTGGTCCCATTGCATAAACCTTCTTTTTGATTAATGTTTCGGAGGAACGTAATCGGAACTCCTATTTTAAGATTTAGGTTATGTTTTGGCAAACCTGAAATTTCCAAAGAATTTGAATACTCAGCTGAGTAAAGCGCTTCGTAATTAGCTCCAATTTTGTTGGTGATATACCTCATTTTTATCGGTTTTGACCTCATTAATTCACATATTTTCAGAATGTTTGTTTGCATTATAGAGTCTTTTCAGGTGAAAAACAGGTTAAATTCGGATTATACCCTCAAAGCTTGGTTAAGGATGAATCAGAGCAGTTTTTGGAATTTCAGCCGTAGGGCAGCGATCGATCTATCCATACCTTGATCGATTGATCCTCGTTGTTCAGCAAGAGCTACGCTCAATCCATTGATCGACTAAGATCTTTTGAAAACCGAGCACTCAACCCTGATCGATCGATCCACATCCTTGACCGATCGATCTTCGAAGCTGACAAGGATAAAACCTAATTTTTCCTATTTTACACCTACGATTTATAGGACCTATATAAGGCCAATTTTCATTATTTTTTGGCACAACCACTGTTACGTGATCAGAACCTGTGATTGAGTTTTTGAGAGAGGAATTTCGATTCCCACACAATTGGAGAAGAATTCTAAACCCTCTTATTTCAATACAAATTATTTTTGTGCTTTTCATTATGCCTTTCAATATGATCTTCTTCACCATGTCTGAGTAGTTCCACAATCAAGTTTAGGATTTTCTAGGGTTACATGGAATTGATGAATTAGGAACAAATATGTATTGCTTGATGTCTTCTCCACCTAATCGACAACCTTAATGCTTATATTAGAGTAGCTAACTAATCTATGATCTTAGATTACCTAACATTCCAAAAGCTTGTTAGAAAGTGGATCCTCTTTAGGTGAGCAATCAATCCTTAACCGCGATAGCTGATGTTAAGGTTGTCTATGGACTTATCATACCAGATCGATAATGCATATTAGCCTCTTGGTACCAATGATGGTTTAGGATCACTAGGTTGCTGGATATAGTAATTGATACCGCGATAGTGGATTGGTTATAATTTTATGTCTGAGTTGAGATTGTTGAATGAATGATTCCTGAATAGTTTCGTGGTTTGAATTCTCTAGTTTCCCGATGAACTTCATAAGCTTGATGTTTTTAATTCATTGATTGTTAATCGTTAGTTTTGTTTCAATTCAGTTTACAACCAACTTTCTATTCCTCTTAGCTCTAGTCTAGTTTTAGAATTGATAGTGTGATAACTTGGTCTTTGTGGATACAATCCCTAGATTACTACTCGATTTGATGTGCACTTGCAGTAGAGATATAGGATAAAATCTGAGTAACATCAAGTTTTTAGCACCGTTGCTGGGGACCAATATTGTCACCTTTCGATTCACTACTAAATTTAGTCTGAGACATCTTTTATTTACGTTTATTTTTGTTTCTTTGTTTTTGTTTCTCAGGGTGTGACTACTATGTACAATCCTGAGGATGTCAGGAATGGTCAACAGACCAGGATCAGAAAGCTACTGTGGAAAAGTTAATGAGAGAGATAAAAGAGCTGAAAAGAGAGCAAGATGCAAATGTTCAACACCGAGCTATCAGAGAAGTGGATACTCCTTATATTCACTACCATAATCGATCAGCGATTTCTATACCTCCACTGCAAGGAGTTACCTATGAGTTGAACCCATAGTTGAAAACACTCATTAGGCAGTTTCCATTCCATGGTTTTCCAGTTGAAAACCAGATGAACCACATAGAGAATTTTCAAGAGATATGCAGCACTACAGCACCGAGTGGGATTCCTGAAGATTATGCTAAGTGCAAGCTCTTTAAGTTTTCATTGGAAGGTAAAGGTTTGAGATGGATTAAGTCTCTTCCTCCAGCTTCATTGACCTCTTGGGATGACATTAGAGATACTTTCCTGGATCACTTCTTCACTAAGGCTAAGACAAATCCATTTAAGAATCAGTGATAAATAGGTTTTTGCGGTTTGTATTTATCAAATCATTGTAGTGTGATAAGTTATGGGTGAATTGTCGAACCAATATTCGGAATAGTCTACTAGCAACCTATCTATGAACACACCCTAGTTCTAGCCAATTCTATAGCAATCTGTCATAATACTAAAGAGTAAAATAGACAACTTCAAGAAAATATGTACAAAGGACAAAATAGACTAGAAGACAAAAATTAAATCAGAACATGAACAATAACAGAGAGATGACTATAAAAGAGAGATTTGGGATTTGCTATTAAAATAAAGGTGAATCTAAAGGATTGGACAGCGATCGGAAATGAGCTCGACGATCCTACTCGTTGATTATCTTATAAGTGATCCCTAGACTAGGAAATGGGTTAGATTAACCCACTCTCGCGGAGGAAAATCTTTATCTGTATCAGCTGATCCATTCGGCTCTCACCACGATTTCACTGGTTTGGACGCATAAAGCTCAGCCCAAGGTTGTCTAATGGCCGATCCTCATTTTAGATCTCTCTTCAGCGGATCAAGCCGTCTCTAGTAAGGATCGAGGGACTCATTTCCGCAAGCTCTAGCTTGCGGTCATGACCCAAATCAAATCTCAGCTGTTCAGGAAGAGATAGACTTTAAGCACGGCCTTACTAGAAGAGATCAACATTAACAATCGATCAATAAGGCGTGGGTAACGCCAACTTCACCTCTGATCTTGATATACCTTTATTTTACTAGTTTTGAGCTCATTAACATGCCTACTTTTAGGGTTTCTGTCTGTGTTTTGTGTCATTTTTAGGTGGAAAACATAGGAAATTGGATTATTGGCATTAGAGTCTCGTTTGGGTGGTTTTGGAGCATTACATGAAGTTTCACGGAAAAGGCCTATGATCGATCGATCAACATTTTGAGCAATTGATCAAGCCTTCTTGCCAGAACATTGCTTGACCTCACGATCAACCTCATGTATTGGAAGATCGATCACACAAGTCAGCGATCGACCGATCAACGACCACTGAAGCAAATACCTAAGTTTCTTTTTTTGCACCTAGATCTCAGGACATATAAATACTTCTATTTTCTGTTTCTTATATACATCGCCCATTATTCATAATTTTTTTTAGAGTTATTCAGTAAGCTAGAGAGAGAGAGAGAGAATTCAACATTGAGAAGAATCTCTAAACTCCCTTTTTATATTTTTATGTAATTTAAGTTTATTTTCACCATGTCTTTTGTTTCAATTTCAATTATGTCTGAGTAGTTAATCAATCAGGTTTAGGGTTTATAGGGATGTAGGAATCAATGATTAGGGACAAATAGAATCAAATCTAATAAGACTATTCTCCATCTAATTCTTGTGCTTGATGCTTAGAATATCCTGATCAACTAATCTATGAGCCAAGGTTGTTAGCTCTCTAAAAGTTTGCTAGGAATCTGAACTAGATTAGATGAGCAATCAATCCTTGATCGCGATAGCTGATGTTTAGGTTGGTTGTGGATAGTTGAACCTACATGTTTAATGTCTGTTCGAAATTTGGAACTAACGATAGTTAGGACCTCTAAATTTTGGAGTAGAGTTTCTAGTACTACGAGAGTACGCTTGTTATATCATTTTGTTCAAGTCGAGAATTGAGCTTAAATAATACTGAATAGTTAATTATATTTCTACTTCCTGATGAATACCCTATGCCTGGTGCCTTTTATTTTTGATTTTACATCGTTTAAGTCACTAGTTGTTCTTTTGAATTTGGTTAGTATAGCTTGAGAAATATAATTGATAATCGAAAGTGCAATACTTGGTTCTTTGTGGATACGATCCCTAGGCACTACTACTTCATTGCTGTGCACTTGTAGTAGATAGCTTTGGTTAAAACCTGACCCACATCAAGTTTTTGGCGCTGTTGCCGGAGAACCAATTGGTTGCCTTTTGATTAAGATTTGCTTTTAAGTCTATACTCTTTTACTTACGTTTTGTTTAGTGTTTTGTTTTCTTTTTATTTTTGTTTCAGGTTTATGTACCGAAGAAGTCAAGGTTTAGATAATCTACTTGGTTTGAATAACGAAGAACTTGCTAGAGTTGAAAGAGAAAATTGCAGAGCAAAAGCAATGAATCAGGAAAACCACAAGAATCCTCAAGACCTTGAGACTCAGCCAGCTGATCAGAGAAACCAGGATGTTCAACAAACGGTTGAACAGTTGCAGAGAGATTTGGCTATGCTTAGGAGGCAGCGGGAACAGACTCTACGTCGTGCTATAGGTGATATGGATACACCTCACACATACTATCATAATAGGTCTGCTATTCGACCTCCACTTATCCAGAGGCAAGACTATGAGATCAAGCCTCATTTGATTGGATTAGTGAAGCAATACGTCTTCAATGGTCTCCCAGGAGAAAATCCGATGGATCACATTGAGAAATTTGAAGACATGTGCAGTACCACGAGCTCAAATGGAGTCCCTGCGGATTATGTGAAGTGCAAGCTGTTTCACCATTCACTTTCTGACAAAGCTTCTAGATGGTTGCGATCCTTACCTCCAAGTTCATTGACCACGTGGGCTGAAGTTAGAGCTGCCTTCTTGGATCTCTTCTATACTAAGTCGATGATTGCAGCACTAAGAAGCAAGATTTCAGCGTTTCAGCAACATTCTGGCGAGTCTTTGCATTAAGCTTGGGAGAAATTCAAAGGTTACCAACGAGATTGCCCCCACCATGGTTATTCGGATGAGCAGCTGCTCTATACATTCTATGGAAGAATCGATTGGGAATATAAGAACTCTTTGAATGCTGCTAGCAATGGAGATTTCATGACAAACACTAGGGATGAAGCCTTCACTCTCATCGACAACTTGGCTGCAAGTTCAGGGAACCATTGTCCACAATATGATCGAAGTAAGAAGGTCAATAGTGTGGAGATTCAGAGGATTGATGAGATTTCAGAGAAGCTTGACATGCTTATCAAGGCGAGTTAAGGAAATAACCGAGGAGTGCATCAGCTGGATGATACTAGGGAAGTCGATCAAATTCAGGTTGAGTCCGACATGTCTGAAGATCAGAAAGAGGTCAATTATGTGAATTGGTAAAATAGGGGACATAACCAAAACTATCTCTCATACAGGAGCACCAGCGTCGAAAATCCGCAGGATATCATCATACCACCTTCAGTAATGCCACATGGATCACCATTTCAGGATAAACCGTTTGTGCAGAATTCAGGGCAGAGATAGAACAACCAAATGTCAAATTTAGGGGCTGGAGATTGGCGTAAACCTTACAAGCCTTACACACAAGAGGTGACACAGCAAGCTAGTTCATCTCAAACTTCTAATGATGAGATTAAAGCTCTCATCTAACAGCTTGCAACCGAGCAGCAAAAGTCTACTAGGGATCTCAATATTAAGGTGGACAGCATGTACAATGATTTGAACAATAAGTTTGAATCTGTCTCAATACACTTGAAGAAGCTGGATACAGAAGTTGCACAAATAGCTGAAGTCATTGGGAGACCACAAGGAGCTTTAACAGGTAAAGTTGGAAAGAACCCTAGAGAATCATGCAATGTTGTGCATTCGATGGCTAAGGAACTCGATGTGGATAAGGAGGGCAGCTATGAGAGTAAGTACCGACCTGCTATACCCTATCTTAAGAAGCTTACAAAGCAAGAAGATCAAGGAGAATTCACTATTCCTTGTTCTCTTGGAAAGTTAACTTTTGGTGATGCATTGTGTGATACATGTGCAAGTGTTAGTGTGATCTCGTTGGAGACAATGATGGAGCTTGGGATTGAGCTTATGCAGGAGCATACCTCATCCATTTTGTTTGGTAATGCCACTTATAAGAGCCCAAGAGGCAGGTTAGTCGATTTCATAGTTATTGTCAGAAATCACAAGGTTTTAACCGATTTTACAATTGCTGAAATGGCTTAGGAAAGAGCTGTGCCCATTCTCTTGGGTCGAGCATTATTGAATACTGTTGGGCAAGGATTGACTTTCCTAAACAGAGGGTGGTGCTTGAAAACGTTGATAAAGGAGTCTCCTGTCCTATTAGAAATTCGACTAAGGACCTATGTGGTGTGATAAAGAGTTGTGTTGAGAATGAGAAGGTTGAGGTTGTGAATTTGATCAGGAGAATCGGCTGAATATGATGATGATAGTATCCTTTTGACAAACTCGATGAATACTTTGAAACTATCCTTCAAATACAGGAAGAATTAGTCTTGAATCTCCTGGACCATACTCGGTGAAGGAATTGAAATATGATGGAACTGTAGTGTTGCTGGACACGACACTTGCTGAATTCCACATGATGGATGAACAACTCAATGAGTTCATCAAAGATGAGATGAAAACCAAGGGAATGATCATTCCTCCCAAGGATTATTTAGCCAATTAGGTGGCATTCAAGTTAAGCTACTATCTTTAAACAAGCGCTGAGTGGGAGGCAACCCACTAATAGGTAGTTTTTATTTTCATAGTTTTTCTGTTTTAGTTTGATTTTTGCTTTTGTTTTGAGTTTGTTTTAGGTAAGAAAATTCGACCAAAGAGCTTTGATCGATTGATCCACAGAGTGATCGATCGATCATCGATGCTTCAAGGGTTTACGCTCGATCTAGTGACCGATCTATACATATGTGATCGATCGATCATCGAAGGTAAGGATGATGCGCCCGATCTTGTGATCGACCTCAGCAGGAAGATCGATCGATCAAACATGCAAAGGAGAGGAACACTCGATCTGATGATCAACCTGCAAACAGGCAATCGATCGATCATCAAGGACTAAGAACGTACGCTCGATCTTTTGATCGACCTGCACAATCCTGCTCGATCGATCATCGTGTTTTAAGGGGTATGATCGATCGGTAAATGCCTTAATTGATCGATCAGCAGGCCAGGTAAGTCTTTATAACATAGAAAACATGGGTTTCGTTCAAAATTCTTCTTTTGTGGTTGTTTTAGGCGATTTTTAGGCAAAAACGTTAAATCTCCTCTAACTTCTTTGATTCTTATCCGTTTTCTTTGATTCAAAAGCCTAACCTGATCAAAATGTCATCCTATTTCCAATTATCTATTCATCTAACTCGATTGGTAAATGTATAGCTTTTAAATTTTCGATTTAAAAGTGGCAAAATTGGTGAGATTTTTTGGGAATTTTAGATTTCAATTTATTGTTACTCAATTGTGTTAAACCAATATATAGTCATAATTCTATGATGATTTCGATCAGTCTTACCAATTATTTTGTTAGATTCTTGCCTAGAAATTGATTGTTAGGTTGTTAGAGAAAATTGTAAAATTTTGGATTTTCAATATGGAATTGGGAATTTGTGTTGTTAGTTGAAGCATTGCTGGATGATTTTGATGTTCTATGATTGATTTAGCAACTGATTTCACACAATTCTCATTTGAATCCCATATTTTTGATTTTCCAAATTTTTTGAGGATATTGATTTTTCTTTTGTTTGATCGATATGTGCAGATCATGGAGAGAACTCGCGAGGGCAAGCGACCTTCTCGTAAGGTTAGAGGTTCACCTAATATAGAGGCAGGCCAATCCTCGAATCCCGAAGTGTTCGACCGAACATGTTAGCCTTAGCCTAGACCAGATAACGAGCTTTTTGAGAGGAATTTGGGCAATAGATCTGATCCCTTGTTGTTGAAGAACGATAGTGTCTACAGGAAGAGGACTGAGGATTCAAGATGGGAGAGCTTCCATTGTTTTTTTAATGATTAGATGTTGCAGAACAAGCTCGTCCCGACCAGGTTTTTATGTCCGACGACATTGGACGGACTTGGCATTCTCGGTGATGTGACGGGGATGCTTGATAGACTTAGCCTTGGTGCCTTTATGACCAAGCCTCAGCCGCTGTACCTGGAGGCAGTCAGGCAGTTGTGATCTTCACCTAGCAGCCGGTTCTCACGCTCCTCTCTATGCATCCTATATGATATTCTTGTACTGTGGTATTCACCACCACTTGACCATTCAGCAGATTTGCTCGATCTATGGGTTCCATGGGGAAGACGACAGTCAGCTATCTTCTCGCTAAGCTACTCCTCTTGATGCTGTTTGGAACTTCTTAGCTGATGGTACTTTTCAGGGATGAGATTTTAAGCTCACATACATCCGACATCCTGTGATTCAGATTGTTGCTAAGATGTTGGGATCGACTATTCTATGCAAGGAAGTTAACCCTGCCTTTACCAAGCCAGAGTTCGAGATACTCCATCATGCCTTGTATCCCATGATACCAGAGTTGTATGGTTCTACACCTACTCTTGATATCGGTCCTTGTGACATCAACTAGGGATATGTGTTTGCAAAGCTGCTTCCTGAACGTCATTTCAGAGGCACTCCAAGTCAGCCTGTCACCAAGACGAGAGGTAGTCTCTAAACACCCATGTTTGAGTATTTGAATCTGGATCTTAGCAACACAATGAAGGTGGAGAGGATATCATATGTTGATGATCGGGTATTAGCCAAATTCACCTACCTCTCCGAGCGGACAAAGTGGTGCTACTTTACTAGGGACATCGAGCGTTATCTTTGTTCCTTGCCTGCACCTGCGATTACATCTCTCACTTGTAGGGAGAATGTAATCTTTGAGCCTCACATTACACATTCAGAGATCGCAGTGAAAGAGCAAGAGCAGCCATAACCTCAACGACAAGCTCTACGGAATTGTTCATTGGCCGCAGCTCCAGCTTCTACATAGTCGTAGCCCAACGTTGCTTAGACCCTCGAGCACATTATTCCAGAGTACAGTGCAGAGTATGATATTCCTCCTTTCTCTGATGACTTTACTGAGCAGCAATATCGACGTTGGCATTACGAGATGGAACAGAGGAAGCATTCGATGAGGAGACGCCATTGGGAGGCACCTAGGAGGATACAAATCGCATTTTGCATGAGTGCACCTGCTGTGATCAGCCAGAGAGTAGTACTAGAGCTGATGCCCATAGATCAGATGTTGCTGGACATCAATCTGAGGCTGATTCCAAGGATATAGAGGATCAGCCACTTGAGCAGCGCCTTCCATGTCGATGTATGCGGGCACCTGGAGAGAAAGAGAGCCAAAGTCCTCAGTGATCGGTTTATCTTACCCTTTTTCTTTCTTTAATTTTGATTTTTTTGTTTCTTTTTATGCGTAAGTCGTGATCTCTTCTAGCTTGTTTACACACCGGGGACGGTGTGAAGTAAGTCTGGGGGAGATACACTTGCTGTGACTAACGCTTTTTGCTTTGTTTTGTTTCTTTTTAGTTGTTATTTTAAGACATTAACTCTATCTATGTTATGTTCTTGAGCTTTCCTGTTGTCTAAGGAACTATGATTTTTGAGGATTGTTGCACTTCTATTCTTTTAGGATCATTGATATGCACTTTTTGGGAATCGATTGACTATTGAAAAACATCTTCTCAATGACACATATCGATTTTCAGGTATTCAAAGGATCTATGCCGATTTCAACTTTAACCTGACTTAATTTTCTTGTCAAGGCGCTTGGTATGTATTGGATCAGATTCCTCTCTTCAGTCCTGAAAGACTTATCTATGTGAGTATGGTTCCCATCTCTTAGATATTCGAATAATTTAAGATTCTGAAGTAACTATAAAACAAAGTTGAAGCAATACAAAACTTGGCCAAGGATCGAAAATTTTGTTATGAAGCCACTTTTGCTTTCATTCTTTGAGTTGCTAAAGAACCAACCAATTAAAGAAATAAAATGATACCCTAGGTAAGTAGGAAGATTCTGGTTGGACAGGCAATAAAATAAAATAAAATAATACCCTAGGTAAGTAGGGAAAAATTGGTTGAGCAGCCGGTAAAAAAAATAAAATGATACCCTAGGTAAGTAGGGAAAAATCGGCTGCAAATGAATAGAATGAGAGGAAAGAAACCATAGGAAAATAGTCTCGTTTTCAGGTAAAGGCTGATGATGAGTCCATGTGTTCATTGATCGATACTCCCTTAATGAGATAGCACTTAGATGATTAGGAAGTCGGTATGGTGCATTTGGGTATTTTGAGGTTGATTGTGGAGTCTAATTGGCAAGAAGCTAAGTCTGGGGGAAGTACAAAGTGGTCTCCATACCTACAGGTAAGTATTGATTGGTTCATATAGAGTGTATTGTGCAATGTCTGATGACGAATGAGTTCCTTAAGGGAATCTTATCGTTATTCTTTTCTTTCTTTGCTTGAGGAAAAGCAAGAAGCTAAGTCTGGGGAAATTGATATACCTTTGTTTTACTAGTTTTGAGCTCATTAACATGCCTACTTTTAGAGTTTCTATCTGTGTTTTGTGTCACTTTCAGGTGGAAAACATAGGAACTTGGATTATTGGCATTGGAGTCTCGTTTGGATGGTTTTGGAGCATTACATGAAGTTTCACGGAAAAGGCCTATGATCGATCGATCAACATCTTTAGCGATCAATCAAGCCTTCTTTCCAGAACATTGCTCGACCTCACGATCAACCTAATGTATTGGAAGATCGATCACACAAGTCAGCAATCGATCGATGAACACCTTGATTGATCGATCAACGAGCACCAAAGAAAATAACTAATTTTCTTTTTTTGTACCTTCATCTCATGACATATAAATACTTCTATTTTCTGTTTCTTATATACATCGCCCATTATTCATAGAAATGTTTTAGAGTTATTCAGCAAGTTAGAGAGAGAGAGAGAATTCAACATTGAGAAGAATCTCTAAACTCCCTTTTCATATTTTTATGCAATTCAAGTTTATTTTCACCATGTCTTTTGTTTCAATTTCAATTATGTCTGAGTAGTTTATCAATCAGGTTTAGCGTTTCTAGGGATTTAGGAATCAATGATTAGGAACAAATAGAATCGAATCTATAAGAGTATTCTCCATCCAATTCTTGTGCTTAATGCTTAGAATAGCCTGATTAACTAATCTATGCACCTAGATTGTTAGCTCTCCAAAAGTTTGCTAGGAATCTGAAATAGATTAGATGAACAATCAATCCTTGACTGCGATAGCTGATGTTTAGGTTGATTGTGGATAGTTGAACCTACTTGTTTAATGCCAGTTCAAAATTAGGAACCAACGACAGTTAGGACCTCTAAATTGTCGAGTAGAGTTTCGAGTACTACGAGAGTAGGCTTGTTATAAAATTCTATTCCAGTCAAGAATTGAGCTTAAATAATACTCTGAATAGTTTCCCTAGTTAGATTTCTACTTCCCGATGAATACCCTATGCCCGGTGCCTTTTTTATGGATTTTACATCGTCTAAGTTGCTAGTTATTCTCTTGAATTTGATTAGTATAGCTTAAGAAATATAATTGATAATCGAAAGTGCAATACTTGGTTCTTCATTGATACGATCCCTAAGTACTACTACTTTATTACTATGCACTTGTAGTAGATAACTTTGGGTTAAAACCTGACCCACATCTGATCTCCCCACCCTCAGTATCAGAGCAAATCTACTCGCTCCTCATTTTGTGAGGGATGAGGATTAGGGTAGATACCAAAGGCATAGTCAAAATAGAAAGACTAAAAGGAAAAATAGACTAGAGAAATAAACAATGGTCAAGTTCCATTCATCATAAACCATTCATCAATCCATAAACATTAAAAATGAAAGCACAACCTTAAAACTTAGATCTAAAACATAATGGCCTAGAGTAAGGTTTTTCGTCTAAACAAGGCAGTTGATGACATAAGAATCATTAGAAGGGTATTTATAGGGTTACTTTCATAACCCTAATGGTCAAACTGATCTAAGTCGGTCAACCAGATGGTCTGTGAAGCTTTCCTCAGACTGCTTGCGCGAGCTTGAACTACGAGGTACGCTCCATGTCTCTCAACTCGTGGTTTCTGTTTGAGTCATTATTACAAGTATGATCCTTGATGTAGAAGAGGTAGGATCTTCATTCTGCGCCAGTCTTCCCTCGAAGTAGATTGGTTGAGGCAAGTCTTTGAAGCGGCTTTCTCTTTGAGCAAGTTAAAGTATTCTGGCCTTGCTCGCGTGAATGACTGCAAGGCAGAAGTTCGAGGGATCCGAGATCCTTCTTGATTACTGCTTTCTTGAGTATTCCGACAGCTGCTCTGATGCTTCTTATCTCCATTTTAGCTCTTTTTCTGCTCCTTTCACCTGAATGGACTCCAAACTCCAAATGCAGATGCAAAAAGTGCAAAACAAGCCTAAACAATCCTAAATGCAAGGAAAATATATCTAGATGAATGCAAAACGACCTAAATCAAGACTCTAAGCACAGTGAAAAATCACATACATCAGCTCCTCCAAACTAAGGTAGATGATCCCCCCAAAAACTTTCCAAAAGCAGCCATTTACCAATCAAGAGCATTCATAATGGTTACTAGCTAACTTAACAAGGGTTTCCCATTATCAAGATAATTTCCACATAACAAGTACGAATACATGCAACATATATAATGCTAAATGGATGCAACTATATGCACACTCTATTTTTGTGGATTCATTTTCAAGATTTTTCAAATTTTTTTGGTTGTTTCTATACCTTATATGCAATGAAATGAAACAAAAAATAGAACAAAGAAAAATCTTTTTGGTTTTATCAATCATAAGTGAATGCATGGAAAACGGAAAATAAGAAAATAAGAAACAAAGTGAGAGTACTCTAGACCCCTCCCCTAAACTTAAATTGGCGGCTATGGCTTTTCTTCTCCCCTCTCTTGTAAACCAGCGTGTTTTTAACTGACGAGTATCTCGGCTGTTCCTGGCGAGCTTTGTGGGAGTTGGTGGCAGAAGTGGAGTATCTCCTTGCCGGTGGTGGTGAGGTACGTTCATGAAGTCGTGACAACAGCCCGCTGATTGACGATTTTAACCCATCAATCTCCTTCTAGAGCTCTGAACGCTCCCCATGCCACTCCTCTTTTTCCTTTGCAAATCCCTTGACCTTCTTCAACAACCATTTTCCCAACTTTTGAAGTTTCTCGATGTTCTTGTGGGCTTCTTTAGTTGCAGTCCCTTGGTTCATCGCGTGAAACTCCTCGTACTGGTATGACTGAGGATCCACATCTTCATCATTTTTGTCCTCATAGGCCTATTTTTCTTGGGGTATGCGAGGTGTGGCATCGAGTAGGTGTGATGAAGAACACGTTCGCCCTCTCCGTGAAGGAGGTATACTCGAGGCATGGGAGACCTATCCGAGCGTTGGCCTTCTCCGAGTGGTCAAACTTGTAGCTGGATTGACCCTTGAATTCTTCCTTGGCAAGGATGCCTGCACCCTAAAGGTACTTTAGGTCCATGAATTGCAGCTCAACCTAATTTTTGCTATCCGTGTTCAATGGTAGTCCAACCTCCTCTAAAATCTTCGTTACCAGACCACCGATAAAGATAGGCTTGGCTTTCCTTCTATTGGCTTGGGTCATTGCTCTCTTGCGATAAGTCATGAAGTGTTTGGCCAGCACAAATGCCATCTCGGAGTTACCCTTATCTCCTCCGATCTGTAGCCCACTCGGAGTTGTGCGTACTATTTCCTTCATCGCCATATCCAGCAGTTGCATTTCTCTGAGGTTAAGCGGCAAGGTCGAACATCTTGTGTATTAGAAATGTCTTCCTCGTGTAGTTGATCGAGGGATTTCTGATCTAGTTCTCCTTGATCCTCGAGGAATCATACTTTCCACTTCCAGACAGCATGTCCCATATTTCATCTAGCTTGTCCTCACCAATGTCCGAGTAGACTAAGTTACCGAATTTGAACTGATATATTTCATCCAGCTGCTTCAGTGTCAGACGGTAAAGCTTGCCGTATATTCGAAATGTCATCACACCAGCTCCATCCTTTTCCATCAGTGCTGGCACCTTGGTGACAAACTTGCGAAAGTTCATGGTCGCCAAAAATTGTAAGGTTTCCTGTATGTAAGAGCTAGCCACTGTATACAAGATACATGACTCCCTATGAGCGGAACATCCTGTCTACATCCATAGTGATACCTAGTCGTTCATAGTCCTGATGTGCGGATAATATGTCCCTTTGACACCCATCATTCGTAGAGCTACAAAAGCTTGTGCAGCGTTGTTGGCGTTCCTCACTGTCTTCCCTCGTTCGGCTGCTTGGCTTTCCTCGTAGGCCATCTTCGCCTTCTCTTCCCAATAACCATTTCGATTAGTTCCTTTATGGTCAGCCAGTACTAGGTTATTTCCTCGGATCTTCCTGTTCTCTTCCTTGCTGCAGCTTTCGCCTTTTTTGCACCTCACGCTTGTCCTCGACGTCCATGGGCGAGGCTTGCCCATCATAGCTGCTATCAGAATCACTGTCCTCGCTCGTAATCAACGAGGCGATCTGTTTCCTTTTCCTCTTCTCTTGCGCCAGCTCCCCTCTCCGTGCTAAGGCTGTACGAATTTCCAATCCATAGGCTCTCTGACTGCTTTCCTTGCTGTCTTCTTGACTGGTGCTTTCTTCTTTTTCTGACCGATTGGTTTATTATCCTCGCTGTCTGACTGTGCAATGAAACGATAACTCCGAGTTTTGTGTCCTTTCTCCGATCTCGCTGGCGACAAATCCTCTAACCCCGCCTCCATCTCCTTCTTTCCGCTCTTTCTTGCATCATGCATGAATCTATTGTGGGATTCTTTGCTCTTCCTCTTATCTCCCGAAGACATAGTAGAGAAGGTGAAAAGAGATTTCTTTCTTGCCGGAAAAATGGAACTCGTAACTATACTCGTTGTGGATGCGGCGAGGTTTTGACTGGAAAATCAAACCCTCCGTTGCCTGTTTACTTCTCGCAACCCTTCCTCGAGCCTGAATCCTTGCTTTCTTCCTCTACGACCAAGATTCCGGCACAAAAATCAAATTTGCTTTGAGAGAGAAAGAGAGTTTGAGAGTAGATGAAGGTTTGCAGCGATAGAGAAGTTGTTCGGCGATAGAGAGGTTGTATTTAAAGGGGAAAAATCTATAGGGTTTTCTAAACTAAATAAGAAAGGTAGACGACAATTTCGGCTTCCAATTTCACCTCGTGTATAGTCCTCGAACCTGACCAAATCTCAGCTCTTTATTTCAAAATTTGAAATCTCGAGCAATCTGAACCGTCAGATCTCTTTGATTTAGCTTTGACCAATCTGGGCCCCACTTGGTGATCTGAAACAGAGACAACTAACTGCTCCTTCGTATTTGACAGCCTGGTGCCTCGCATGTTAACCTTGCGGTTGGTCTCGAGGTTTGAATATCCATTCAGAAAAATCAGACTTGAACCTTTCTTGTCATGCTGCTCAGTGACTGTTCTGAACCTTGATGAATTCCCTATTTATTACAATATCTAAAAACAGGAATGATTAGTCACAATATCAAGAATGGCTTAGTATGAAGCAGCAACACAATATCAGTTCAAATTCAAGATTTCAATGAACAAACGTGTTCGAATTAAGCGCAATAGAAGTTATTTGGCTAAAACATTATATATAAGGATACTCAGGCTGTGCGAGTAGGTCCATGAGTGGTGTTTAAGGCAATGCAAACACTACTCGCTCACCCTCCTTGGGCTTTCGCCTTGAGGGCTACTGGTTTTTGCCAAAAAATCCCATTCCTCGTCTCCTCGCCTCCAAGGGCTCTACGCGATGTAGGCTGGTTCTTGGCTTATTAGGGTTATAATTCCCTAATTTATGCCAAGATTGCTGCCTGGAGGGTGTTTCTGGTCCAATTGCTCCTGAGACATAGTCAGACATTCCAAATACCCAAAATAACAAAAACACAATGTTCTCCAAAACCAAATAAAAAGAAAAAACAACCCAAATCATAAAGAGTTTTTAAAAGTAAAGCCAAGCAGCCGAACGAGGGAAAACAACCCAAATCATAAAGAGTCTTCGGTGGCCTCCTCAGTCATTTCCTCGATGGTTCCTTCAATTTCGAAACATTGCTAGTTTATGGTCGGTTTCTTCGCACCTTCCTTAAGAGCAAATATCATTCCAACACGGTCTCTAACTCAATAGTTCTGTTCCTCACATCGATCAATGATCTAACTGACGCCAAGAACGGTTTGCCCAATAGCAACGAATCTGTAGGCTATTCATCCATCTCCAAAACCATGAAATCTGTTAGGACTAGAATGTTTCTGATGTTCACCAGAAGATCCTCGAGTAGTCCCCTTGGTCATCTGGTGGTTCTATCTGTGAGGACAAGTGATATTATGCAGTTTTAAAATTCAAAATACCCCAATTTGTCAGCAGTGGTCAGCGGGATAAGGCTGATAGACGCCGCAAGGTCGCACAGACAATTTATGAATGTTAGATGCCCTACAACACATGGAAAGATAAAGCTTCCCGAGTCATCTGACTTTTTTGGAATGAACCTCTTTCTTTGGTGCGACAAAATTGGTATCAAGACTGAACTGACTGTTTGAGCTCATGCACTCTTCCTCCTTTTCCTTTACATCATCTTTCAAAAACTTTTTATATTGTGGAATCAAGGCAAAAGCATCTAATTTGGGTATCTTTAACTCTATCCCGCTCATTT
Organism: Lepidium aucheri; assembly: GCA_900406435.1. NCBI lineage: Eukaryota > Viridiplantae > Streptophyta > Magnoliopsida > Brassicales > Brassicaceae > Lepidium > Lepidium aucheri. The sequence continues at coordinate 25,950 of OVBA01001483.1, read as the reverse complement.
GCTTATCAAAGGGAGCCTTTTACTTCTCTTCTTGATTCTTTTAAAGTCTAAAAGGGAAAGGTGTCTTGACTTTGGTAACAACCTCATGTGTGATTGCTTCATCTATGTTTTGTTTCGAACTATCAAACTCTTCACCTCGCAGCACAGGCGTATGAGGCGTCTCCTTGAGTTGATGATAGTTGGAAGGTTTTTTAGCATTCAGCTTCTCAGTAGCCTCCCCTCGCGGCACTGGCCTACAAGGTGTACCCTCGAATTGTTCATTCTCAGCAGATTTCATGATCTTTTAAGCCTCCCCTTCTAGAATAACGCTGTCCTCGGAGTTCACCTTCTCATTAGCTACTGTTGGAAGTACCTTCCCACTTCTAAGAATAATAGATTGAGGATTATATTTTTTGGGTTTTGAACCGCTTTACCCGAAAGTTACCCACTAGTCTTTGTCGACGATGAAGCTTGATTGCTTTCAACATACTTTAACCTTGTATTGAGTATCTCAAACTTGTTGTTTAGGTCATTATAAGTCGTGTTAATGTGGTTATGTACCTCGCCAAACTTTTTGTTGATTTCTACTTGTTGAGCCATTTGACATTGAAGTATTTGTTAAAGCATATTCATTACTTCCAGTTGATTCTCTTGTGTGGGTTGAGGTTGTGTGGCGGCTAAGAAAAGTTTGAGACTCTGTTCCCATTGCTCTTTGGGGATCCATGCACGTTGCTTCAGTGGGTAAACCTGATCTTGTGGGTTGGCTACATTTGTACTTCGATAGCTCAAGTTTGGGTTTTGTTTGTAGTTTATCCAAGGATTGGCTCCACCTTGATTTTGAACGAAGCAAACTTCCTCAACTTGCTCATCCTCCCCTTCTATGGTCTGTTCTACCTTCGCGAGATTTACTTGCTTCATATGGACCATTAGCAGCTTGTCCAATTTCACATGGAGTTGCTTTAATTCCTTGCGTACAGATGTATCAGATTCAAAAATACCACAGACAGCTCGGTCATACTCCTCGCCATATTGTCCGTCAGCTAAGGCGAGGTTCTCTATTAGTCCTCTTCCATCCTTGATCTCTTGTTGTAAAAAACTATCATGACTTGCAGTATCAAGAAGCATACAGATTTTAGGGTGGACGCCTCGATAGAAGTTGCTCAATATCGTCTCTTCGGGAAATCCGTGATGTGGGCATTAAGACTGATAGGCCTTGTATATATCCCATGCTTCAGCAAGTGTTTTGGTGGTATTTTGCATAAAGTTAGAGATGTTGTTTCTTAACTTGGCCGTCCTCGAAATGGAAAAGAACTTGGTGAGGAAAAGGCGTTTGCATTCTGGCTAAGTGGTGATTGTGCTCATGGGTAAGTGTTTTTCCCATTGCTGGGATCGGTCTCCAAGTGAGAAAGGAAATAGCCTCAGTTTAAATGCGTCCTCGCTCACTCCATTGATGCGAGTGAGACTACACAATCATTCGAACTCATCAAGATGATCGAGTGGATCCTTTGAGGAAGTCAATGGAATATGTTACACTGCACCATTTAATCTGCTCCAGATCTCAAAATTATTGTTCTGAATGGCCAGCGGTAGGATGCCATTTCTCTACATGTGGATACTCGGTGCATCACTCGCACCGATGTATCAAGGGCAATGGGCTTGAGCTGGTGCCCGCACCTGTTGAGCGGCCACAGCTAGTAGCAGTGGGGTTCCATCAGTAGTTGTACCGGGTGTTGTATTATCCATGTTAGGCTGCTGCTGTTGCATCCTTGCGCGTTGCTTTATAAGTTCACGAGGGAGAAAATTGATGTTGTCGAGGTGTTGCAAATGGTTTTGATGGCCATTCGAATGAGTTTGCATGACCAGGACAACTGATCTGAATCTTCACTTAACTCGTAGGAGTTAAGATTGAGGCTGAATATTCTTGATCTGCCCTCGAGTTCAGGCTTCGAGGAGTACCTGCAAGGCCTACAGAGACAGAAACAACGACTTTGTCAATACTTTTTGAGCCTAGTCTGAAAAGATCCAAGCTGTTGGAGCAAAGACAAAAGTTTCAGCACAATAAATACAACAACTTGATCCTAGAATGTATATATTATAGATTGTAATAAACAAAATTCCGATTTGGCAATGGCACAAATTTGATAAATAGGTTTTTGTGGTTTGTATTTATTAATTATTGTTGTGTGATAAGTTGTTGGTCAATTATCGAACCCATATTCCGAATAGTCTACTAGCAACCTATCTGTGAACACACCCTAGTTCAAGCTAATTCTATAGCAATCTCTCTCAATGCTAAATAGTGAAATAGACAACTTCAAGCAAATAGGCACAAAGGACAAAATAGACTAGAAGAAAAAAAAATCAGAACATGAACAGTAACAGACAGATGACTATAAAAAATAGAGCACAAAATTTAGATTTGGAATTTGCTATTGAAATAAAAGCAGATTTTAAGGATTGGGCGGCGATCAGCGATGAACTCGGCGATCCTACTTGTTGATTAGGTTATGAGTGATCTCTAGACTAGGAAATGGGTTAGATCAACCCGCTCTCGTAGAGGAGACCTTGATCCATATCAGCTGATCCATTCGGCTCTTGCTGCGATCTCATTGGTTTTGGATGCGTAAAGGTCAGCCGAAGGTTTTCTACGGGCTAATCTGCATTTTAATTCTCTCTTTGAGGCACTCATTTTTGCAATCCCTAGCTTGCAGTCATGACCCGAATCAAATCTCAGCTGATCAGGAAGAGATAGGATTTAAGCACGGCCTTACTAGAAGAGATCAGTGTTAACGATTGATCAACAAAGCGTTGATACCGCCGATTTCACCTCTGATCTCTCCATCATCAAGATCCAAGCGGATTTACTCGCTCCTCATTTTGAGAGGAATAAGGATTGGGGTAGATACCAAAGGCATAGTCAAAATGGAAAGACTAAGAAGAAAAATAGACTACAGAAATAAACAATGGTCAACTTCAATTCATCGTAAACCATTCATCAATCCTTAAACATTTAAAATGAAAGCACAACCTTAAAACTTAGATCTAAAACTTAATGACGTAGCTTAAGGTTTTCGTCTAAACAAGGCAGATGATGACATAAGAGTCATTAGAAGGGTATTTATAGGGTTACTTTCATAACCCTATTGGTCAAACTGACCTAAGTCGGTCAACCAGACGGTCTGTGAAGCTTTCATAGGAGTGCTTGTGCAAGCTTGAACTACGAGGTACACTTCATTTCTCTGAACTCGTGGTTTCTGTTTGAGTCATTACTCCGAGTATGATACTTGATGTAGAAGATGCATGGTCTTCATTTTGCGTCAGTCTTCCCTCAAAGTAGATTGGTTAAGGCAAGTCTTTGAGGCACCTTTCTCTATCAGCAAGTTGAAGTATTCTGGCCTTCCTTGTGTGAATGACAGCGAGACAAAAGTTCGAGGGGTCCGGGATCCTTCTTGATGCTGCTTCCTTGAGCACTCTGACAACTGCTCTGATGCTCCTTAGCTCCATTTTAGCTCATTTTCTGCTCCTTTCATCTGAATGGACTCCAAACTCCAAATACAGACGCGGAAATTGAAAACAAGCCAATACAATCCTAAGTGCAAGGAAAATCTATCAAGATGAATGAAAAATGACCTAAAACAAGACTCTAAGAACATCAAAAATCACATACGTCAATCAGATTTCAAACTTTCAACACTATGAAGATGAATCTTTTAGCGATGCTTAGGAACGTTTTAAGGGATACAAGAGAGATTGTCCACATCTTGGGTTTAGTGACCATCAGATTTTGACATTCTTCTATGGAGGTGTGAATTAGGAGTACATACGATTGTTAAATGCTGCAAGCAAAGGAGATTTTATGAATAATAGCAAGGAAAATGCCTATGCATTGATCAACAATCTTGCTGCTAGTTCGAGTGATCTAAGCATAGTTAAGGATCCTTTTTACGATCTGGAATCAGGAGATTTTCGGACTTAGAAGATCGATGGGATTAATGAGAAGCTATATGAATTCATTGGTACAAGTAGAGTCAAGAAGAAGAGGGCTATGCATCACTGTGAGACACAAGCGGAGCTAGATACAGGATATTCAAAATCAGCCATGGTTGTCTAGCAACCTTTACTCATCGCCTAGTCAACAATCCACCCCAACGAGTTCTTCAGGTAGTAGTCAAGATGAGATTAAGTCTTACAGCAACTCATCCAGGGAGCATCATGTCATGTCTGAGAACAACACAAAGGTGGATAAGCTATACACAGAACTTAACTCGAAGTATGATTATGTCATTTCTCAGGTTCAACAATCAAATTCATCTCCTTCCCATTATGATAGCTATCAAGAATGTAATGCTATAGCTTTGAGGAGTTGTAAGCACCTAGAACCTCCTGTGAAGAAGCCATCAGGAAAGGATGTGATGATATATATTGAGGATGACGAAGAAAACAAGGAAAAAAGGAACGATTTTGCTTTGCAGGGAAAGTGATCGATCAATCCCATGTACGATCGATTGATCAATAGCACTGAACCTAATTCTACGTCGACAAAAACTCCACAAGACCCAATGGTTCCGAGTCAGAGATCAGCTACTGTTCTAGAGAGAACCTATGTACCAAGGCCTCCACACCCTATTCCACCAAAGAAGTCTCGAAAAGAAGTGGAAGTTACTAAGTGCAAAGAGATGCTTGCAGATTTGAATGTGAGGTTTCCGTTGGTTGATGTATTGCAGATGATGCCATCTTTTAAAAGCTATGTAAAAGGGCTGGTTACAAACAAGTTAACAGGGGAAGAGAAAGTTATGATGATCACTCAGGATATAATAATGTACTTCAAAACAAGCTGCCCAAAAAGGAAGAAGACCCTGGACGACTTGTGCTTTCGATAGAGATTGGTTCTCTCCTGTTTGTGATGTCTCTTTGTGACCTTGGTTCAAATGTTAACCTAATGCCATATTCTGTTGTACTACGCCTTGGGTTTACAAAGTTCAAAATGACTAAAATTTCGTTGATCTTTGCTGACTGTTTGGTTAAACTCCAGTTGGTATTCATGAAGATTTGCAGGTGAAGATTGGGAATGCTCTTGTACGAGCAGACTTTGTGGTTCTCAAACTCGATGAAAAACCTAAGGATCCTTTGATTTTGAGGAGGCCGTTTCTTAGAACTAGAGGAACAATGATTGATGTGAAGAATGGTAGAATCGACCTCCATTTAGGTGAGATGGTTTCGAGATAGACAGAATGCTGAAGAATCCTATGCTGAATGGGATGACATTTATGGTTGATGCTTCTAAGGAGATCACAGATCAAGTGACTTATGAGAATTTAATTGAGGATCCTCTGAATATAGAACTCACAGGGACAAAATTGGAGTACGAGTTTCTTAGTGAGGAAGCAGCCAGTTATGCCAAGATGTTGGACTACAGCAAGACAATTGAACAGATGGTTGCTTACTTAGCCCTGGATGCACCTAAGCCATCGATCACATATCTCTGGACAATCCTTGGAGCGAAATCAAAGCTCCCAAGATCGAACTTAAGACGCTTCCTATAGGGCTATGGTACGCTTTTCTTGGGCCTAATTCGACTTATCCTGTGATTATCAATACTAAGTTGAACAATGCTGAAATTGCTTTTCTTTTATGCAAACTTCGTAAGTATCGTAGAGAAATAAGCTATTCCTTAGATGATATTCTTGGAATGCATAAGATTCACTTGATAGATGAGTCTAAGACCTCCATATAGAATCAAAGATGCTTGAATTCTAACCTTAAGGATGTTGTTAAGAAAGAGATCATGAAACTGTTAGAAAGAGGAATAATATTCCCTATATCTGATTGTAATTGGGTCAGCCCTGTTTATGTACTACCTAAGAAAGGATGTGCGACTGTAGTTAAGAATGAGAACAATGAGTTGATACCTACTAGGATTGTTACAGGACATAGGATGTGTGTCGATTTCAGAAACTTAAATTCTTCAACGAGAAAGGATCACTTTCCAATGCACTTCATCGATCAAATGCTTGAGAGATTGGCTAATCATTCTTACTACTATTTTCTAGATGGTTATTCAGGTTTCTTTCAGATTCCCATTCATCCAAACGATCAGGAGAAGACCACATTCACATGTCCTTATGGCACTTATACTTATCGCAGAATGTCATTCATGCCCCATCGACTTTTCAGAGATGCATGATGTCCATTTTTACTCACATGATTGAGGATATTATGGAAGTTTTTATGAATGATTTTTTGATATATGGTTATTATTTTGCTGTTTGTCTTTCTAATCTTTGCAGGGCATTTCAACGATGTGAGGAGAAACACCTTATGCTGAATTGGGAGAAGTGCCACTTCATGGTTAGAGATGGGATAGTCTTAGGACACAAGATATCTGGAAATGGTATAGAGATCGACAAAGTCAAGATTGGGATCATGACTAGTATGAAATCACCAACTATTGTGAAGGAGGTGAGGAGTTTTCTAGGTCATGCGAATATCTATAGAAGGTTCATCAAGGATTTCTCAAAGCTGGCCTGACCTTTGACACAGCTGTTGTGCAAAGATGTCAAGTTTGATTTCACTAAGGAGTTTGAAGAAGCTTTCCTCACATTGAAGGGAGCTTTAGTGAGTGCATCGATTGTGCAACCACCAGATTGGGACTTACCATTTGAGATTACGTGTGATGCAAGTGACTATGCAGTTGGGGCTGTTTTGGGGCAGAGAAAGGACAAGAAACTGCATGTGATATACTATGCTAGCCGAACTTTGGATGATGCTCAGAGGAAGTATGCTACAACAGAGAAGGAATTGTTGGCTATAGTCTTTGCATTCGAAATGTTCAGGTCATATATGGTTGGTTCTAAGGTGATTGTTCACACAGATCACACAACATTGAAGTATCTCCTTTCCAAGAAGGATGCAAAATCGAGACTACTTTTATGGGTTCTCCTCCTTCAGGAGTTCGATCTTGAGATCCGAGATAAGCGAGGCATAGAGAATGGAGTCGCTGATCACTTGTCAAAGCTTGCTAACTACCTTGCTATAGATGTTGAGCCTCCTGTGTTTCACGATTATAGGAAGAAGAAGTTCCTTCGCGACATCAGACACTACTATTGGGATGTATCTTATGTTTACAAGCAGTGTGCTGATCGGATTTTCGAACGATATGTCAACCGAGGATGATGTTTTAGGTTTCATTGTTATCGTTCTTCTTATGCAGGACACTTTGCAACCTTCAAGATAGTTTCGAAGGTTCTACAGGCTGGTTTTTAGTGGCCAACTATGTTTAGGGATGCTCATGCTTTCATCTCAAAGTGTGACTCATGCCAAAGACAAGGGAATCTTAGCAAGCGGAATAAGATTCCTCAGAACTTCATACTCAAAGTTGAAGTTTTTGATGTATGGGGAGTTGATTTCATGGGACTGTTTCTGAGTTCTGTAGGGAATCAGTACATCCTTGTAGCTGTCGATTATGTTTCTAAATTGGTGGAGGCGCTAGCCAGCCCAACAAACGATGCTAAGGTTGTGCTGAAGATGTTTAAGCATGTTATTTTCCATAGGTTTGGTGTTCTGCGAGTTGTTATCAGTGATGGTGGTTCCCACTTCATCAACAAGTCATTCAACGGTCTTTTAAGGAAGTATGGAGTTAATCACAAAGTGGCTACACCTTATCACCCACAGATGAGTGGACAGGTTGAAGTTTCAAACCGATAGATAAAGAGCATTCTTCAAAAGACTGTTTGTTCAACAAGGAAGGATTGGTCCACTAAGCTAGACGAAGCTCTCTGGACATATATGACAGCTTACAAGACTCTACAACCCCATTCCATCTGGTCTATGGGAAGTCTTGTCACTTCCAGTTGAGCTCGAGTACAAGGCCAACTGGGCTATAAAGCATTTAAACTATGACATCAATTCAGCTGCTGAAAGAAGAACCTTGCAACTATATTAGTTAGATGAGAGCCGGCATTTGGCTTATGATAACTCGAGGATTTACAAAGAAAAGAGAAAGGCAACACATGATAAGTGTATCCTTCGTAGAAGTTTTGCTGCAAATGATTTGCTTCTTTTGTTTAATTCTCGTTTGAAACTTTTCCCTGGGAAGCTTAGGTCACGGTGGTCAGGATCTTTCACCAACAAGGAAGTGCGCTCTTATGGAGCTGTAGTATTGTTTGATGGCAAGGGAGGCGCATTTGTAGTAAATGGCCAACGTTTGAAGCCATACTTTGTCGATGTAGACATAGCCAAAGAGACTTTTATTCCCTTGACTAGTGTTCCACTAAACTAAGGGCCTTCAAAGTCAAGCTAATGACTTTAAACAAACGCTGCGTGGGAGGCAACCCACTAGTAAGTTTTCAATTCCGTTTTGCATTCTATTGTTTTTGTTTTTACTGTTTTTGTTTTGTTTGGTTTCAGGAAAAAGTAAGTGATTGATCGATCTGCCACACAATCAATCGATCAAGGATATAATAAGGATGTACACACAATCAGTTCATCGACATGGAAAGTGCTGATCGATCGATCATACAGACCACTTGACGTATGTGCGATTCAATGATCGACCGAGCACATTGGATCGATTGATCGGGGATTTCAAGCTTCATATGCTCGATCGGTAGAGCGAGCGTGGGTTGATAGACAGCCCGAGCAGCCCCTAATTGATCACTCACAAGCAGAGATCGATCGATCACGGGTACTAGATTCATCAATTTCTTTCCCTTCCTTTGATCTTCCTGATTTTTGTTCCTTTTATGCGAGTTTTTCTTTCTCACTCTTGTTATCACACCAGGACTGTATGAAATAAGTCTGGGGGAGGATGCTCGTTGTTACTAATGCATTTTCTAATTACTTGTTGTCTTTTTGATGTCTAAAACCGATTGCCTAGAGCTATGATTTTTGAGGATTTTCAAGGATCAATTGACTATTGAAAAATCCATAGACTTGACACTATCTTAGTACCACCCATGTCCATGTCTGTTTTTGATGGATCTCGCGTCGGCTTGACCCGTAACCTGACTTAATTTTCTCACCTATGGAGCTGGTATACTTAGGATCAAGTTCTCTTGTCAGTGCAGTGACAGATTTTCCTGTGTGAGTATGGTTCCTCCTCTCTTATTCATTTTGTGGTATGTTGTGCTTAATCTGAAGCAACTAGTTGATAAAGTTGTGCATGTGGTAAGTCAAGGGTAAAAGTTTCTCCAATGATGTTGCTTGTGTTTATGTAATGATGGTAGCGTGAGATTCACATCAATGATGGTGCCGATTTGTTGAAAATTTTAGCTTACTGAGGGGAACTTCAATGAAGCTACTCTTGTTACATTCTTTGAGTTACTAAAGAACCAGCTGATAAAAAAAAATGATACCCTAGGTAAGTACGGAAAATTCAGCTCCAATGTGGTGAAATAAGAGAGAGAGAGAATCATATCAAAGGTAGTCTTGAGATTGAAAGAGAAACTCATGTGTCCTCTGATCGATGTTCCACTGGTGCGACCATACTTAGAAGCTTTAGGAAGTTGATATGGTGAATTTGGATTACTTGCTTGGATTGTGGGGCTCAACTTGGGTAGTTATCAAAGTCTAGGGGAAGTACAAGATGGTCTCGATTCTGATAGGTAAATGTTGTATGGTTTACTATGGAGTTGATATGCGATGCTCTAATGACAAATGAGTTCTTTGGAGTGGGATCTTTCTTTTGGTCTTTTCTTTCTTTGCTTGAAGAGAAGCAATAAGTTAAGTCTGGGAATTGATATAACTCATTTTTATCGGTTTTGAGCTTATTAAGTGTCATGTTTTCCGAATGTTTGTTTGCATTATAGAGTCTTTTCGGGTGAAAAATAGGTTAAATTCGGATTATATCCTCAAGGCTTGGTTAAGGATGAATAAGAGCAGTTTTTCAATTTCAGCCGTAGAGCAGCGATTGATCTATCTATACCCTGATCGATTGATCCTCGATGTTCAGCAAGAGCTACGCTCGATCCATTGATCAACCAAGACCTTTTGAAGATCGAGCACTGAACCCTGATTGATCGATCCACACCCTTGATTGATCGATCCTCGAAGCTGACAAGGATAAAACTTAATTTTTCTTATTTTACACCTGCGATTTTTAGGACCTATATAAGGCCAATTTTCATTATTTTTAGCACACCCATTGGTACGTTATCAGAACCTGTAATTGAGTTTTTGAGAGAGGAATTTTGATCCTCACACAATTGGTGAAGAATTCTTAACCCACTTATTTCAATACAAATTACTTTTATGCTTTTCATTATATCTTTCAATATGATCTTCTTCACCATTTCTGAGTAGTTCACCAATCAAGTTTAGGATTTCCTAGGGTTACAGGGAATTGATGAATTAGGAACAAATAGGTATTACTTGATGTATTCTCCATCTAATCGACAACCTTAATGCTTAGATTAGAGTAGCTAACTAATCTATGATCTTAGATTAACATTCCAAAAGCTTGTTAGAAATTGGATCCTCCTTAGGTGAGCAATCAATTCTTAACCGTGATAGCTGATGTTAAGGTTGATTGTGGACTTATCAGACCCGGTTGATAATGCATATTAGCTTCTTGATACCAACGATAGTTAGGATTACTAGGTTGCTGGATATAGTAATTGATACCGCGATAGTGGATATTCCTGAATAGTTTCCTGGTTTGAATTCCCTAGTTTTCCGATAAACTTCCTAAGCTTGATGTTTTTAATTCATTGATTGTGAATCGTTAGTTTTGTTTTAATTCAGTTTACAACCAACTTTCTATTCGTCTTAGCTCTAGTCTAGTTTTAGAATTGAAAGTGTGATAACTTGGTCATTGTGGATATGATCCTTAGATTACTACTCAATTTGCTATGCCCTTGCAATAGAGATATAGGGTAAAACCTGAGTAACATCAGTGTGCTTTGCTGTATGCGCTCAAATATTCTTTAGATTCTCCAGGGACTTGAGATAACATGTATGCATAAATCTAATCTACGTTTTCATTTCGTAGAGTTAGGATGACTCTCTCTGTCAAATATTCAAAGTCAGGTTGTCTGAGTACATGCTCGCAAAATGTGGCTTTTATGATCTGCTCCAAGGGATTTCCTTTACGCTCCATAAAGAAAGAATTATCAACTACCAATACTTCTCCATCATCAATGTCAATCTCATTCTCTTATTTGATTGTAGGTGCGGTTCTATTGCCTACGTGTAGTACCCATGTTGCGAATGTTGTTTCTGATGGTTAGAGCCTTATGTTTTGTTCTAAGAGAAACAATTGACATGAATCCCATTGATATGATTGACTTATGGAGGCTAGCATAATATCTGCTCGTGTTCCATGTTTTATAATAGGTAGTATTTGTCTAAAGTCTCTGCCGAGTAGGACTGTTTTTCCTCCAATTAGTTTGTTGGCTACTAAAGAGTCTTTTGTTTAGAGTAAGTCTTTTAGTGTTCTATCAAGTGCCTCATATGTGTGTCGATGTGATATTGGTGCTTCATTCCATATAATCAAATCATTTTAATTAGTAGCTCTGCTAGCACTGTTTCTTTCTATATATCACATATTGAGTCTTTAATGACATCGAAACGTATCTTGAATCTTGAGTGCGCTGTCCGGCCCCCATGTAACAGTAAGGCTGCAATGCCAGATGAAGCAATAGGAAATACAATTTGTAGTTCAGATCTTAATTTAGAGATTATTGTCCTATAGACAAATGTTTTCCTAGTTCCTCCTAGACCATAAAGGAAAATTAGTTGACCCATAGTTTCGTTCACTGACTTAATAACTGTTTCATAAACTTTTTTTTGATCTGGGTTTAGAGTGTTGTATTCTGATATTCTTTTTTCTCTTCAGTTTCATTGTACTGTAGTTCATGTCGCCACAAGCTGTTGCCTAATTCTTTCAAAACGTTCATATTAGGCTTTGGCATATCTTTGTACTTAGCTAGTGATTTTTCATGTTAATGCAGAAGTAATTCTATCTCAATCAAAGTATATTCATGGAGTTCAGCATCTGTGAAATTAAGATCTTGGAACCCAAAGGCTCGGAATTGTTTCTTAGGTATGTCTTCTGCCATAGATTTCCAACAATTTTCCCACAAAAGTAATTGGTTTACCACCTCACAATATAGAAGTAAAAGTACAAACAAGTGTCATAGTTGGAATGGTGTTGCCCATTGATTTGCTTCTTCCATTGCATGGGGCTACTCTTTATCATTGTCGAGTCTCTAGCGTAGCATGCTTCTTTAAAACTTTGTTTAAGGTGACCATTAACTGTTCTTATTTCCTCAAAATTTTGGGGCCCTTTAACAGCATTAAGTAGCTATTTGAGGGTAGTACAGTTCTCCAGAAGATGGATGGATGTTTACAATTCTACCAACTGAGAAACCTCGTTTCCTTTTATGCCATATTTTTAGTTATAATCCCAAACAAAGTGGGCTGGAAATTCGACATACGTCAACATTCTTGCAAAGTCTGACTGTTTATTCATCTCCATCCATGCTGTAAACATTATCCTCGCTATATTAGGTCTGGATAAGACTTGGGTAAGATTTTGAGTAGCTTTATAAGAAACTGACTGTTGTCCTGGGAGATGAACACTTAGATTTTGAATTAGTGGGTTCTGTTTATGTATGTGGAATGCAAATATTTGCCACATAGCCTCACAAGCATATACATATCGACAGTCAAAGTACTCTTGAATTTCATTCCTTTCTTTAACCGCCTTTTTGGTTCTGGAATTTGGGTAGCACATGATGTTCCTCTTTCGATGAGAATTATTGCTTTGGCTACACCTTTTGTAACATACTTAAACATATATTTTATAGCATTTGATGTATTGCACCATTCCACGTTAATGTGGGCTTGATATTTTCAGTATCGGAACATTATGCGGGATAACGAAGTTGTTATCTAACTTGATTCCACCTTTGGTGACAATATTTTCTTCCTATAGGTGACGTTGGTAGAGAATATATCCTAATGAATCAATATAAGTGAAATTAATAAATGGTCGCATATACTTTTTCGTACATATCTTGTTACAAATGAAAGGTGAGGATAGTCGATTGATAAAAGACTTTTTGCTATTCTTCTATCAAATCAATGAGTATAGGGTAAGTAAATGGGAAGTTGTCGAACCAAATACTCAGAGATGCTAATACTATATCCTAGTCCAAGTTAACCTAGCATTCTGTCACAATGATAGATCAATATATATCACTAAACTTTAAATCTAGCACAAAGGACAAAATACACAAAATAACAAAAATAAAACAGAATTTAAATTGCTGAAACAGAGAAATGGATAATAAACAGAGCACAACTATTGAAATAAGAAAAAAGCTGAATCAAAGGTAAAGTTCTAGAGGATAGGGAGGTTGATCAGCGGTAAACTCGCCGGGCTCTTTGAGCTATCTCTAGACCGGAATTTAGGCTAGATCGGCCCATTCTCGCGGTGAGGATCCCTATCCGGATTGGCTGATCCATTACAGCTCTCGCCGCGATCAAGCAGAACCAGATGTAATAAGTCAAGCCCAACTCGTCTAATGGCAGACCCACATGAGGAGGAGTGGGGAAGATGTAGATTGCATAAACATAAATAAAGCTTAAATGAAATTACAGTAAGTAAGATGAAGAACAAAGAAAACTTAATTCATATAAACTTAAAGCATAATCATAAAGCAATAATCATAAAGAGTACCTTCAACATGCATAAAGATAAAAGCAATAAAAATAGAGAGAGTTTTTCAGTTAAAACAACAGATGATTCTTAAGAGTGTGATTAGGGGGTATTTATAGGGTTATTTGCATAACCCTAATGGTCAAACCGACCTAAGTTGGTCAACCAGGGAATCTGTGAATCTTGTCCTTGGAGTCTTTCCGTGAGCTTGGGCACCGAGGAGTGCTTCTAATCTTGGTCCTCGTGAGTTCAGACTGAGTAGAGGGTCCGAGTGTAGTTTTTGTGATGGAGAGGGATGGGTCTTGGTCTTCTCTCGCAGCAGATAGATTGAGGTAAATCAGTGAGGTGGCCTTTGTTGAGCGTTATGGGTAGTCCTTGCCGTGCGATCCGCAAGGTAGCGATCCGAGGGTGCACGATCCGTTTTTGCCTTAGACGTTCCAGCAGCTGCTCTATTTGTCATTAGCTCCAGTTTTGCTCATTTTTGCTCCTTTACCTAGATAAACTCCAAAACTCCAAATGCAAATACAAAAAGTGCAAAACTAACCTAAACGGATCTAAGTGCATAGAAAATCTACCTAAACAGATGAAAAGTAACCTAAAATACGACTCTAAAACTATCAAAATTCACACACATCAGCTCCCCCAAACTTAGATCTTGCTTGGCCTTAAGCAAGTGCAATGATCTAAGCACGAAGTGGGAGTATCTAATCCAACGGGTACTTGTGTAAGCTAGGGTGTAATCCACACGTTGGCTCTATCATTTTGGAAAGCGCAATATACTCATCCTCAAGAATAGCATCCAACCTAGAGATTCCTAGTACCTAAGCTGGTCTCTAAAGGTCCGAGTCTAATTCCTTATTTCTTTAAAGTGCAGTCCTAAAAACAGACTAGAGATCAACGAGTATATAGTTCAACGTCCCTAAGCTTAGCATGATCAGTTTTTCAACTCAAATGGCTTTCCCTCTCATTTATTTTTTTGCTGCCCGCTTATTTATTCTTTTTTTTCTTTTTTTTTTCTTTTTCTCTTTTTATGTGCTCTTTTGGCTTTTCCGAAGTTGGCTTACACAAATATGAAGGCTACGGATATACGCCTCCTTCCAAGTTACTTCACCAACCCACATATGGAGTAAGCAGCGGATATACACGGGCGTGAAAGGCTTCGGGTTTACGCATCCTTCCAGCCGCTTCACCTTTACCATTTTCTCGGTTTGGCGGGCAGCTTTCATTTTTTTATTTTTTATTTAACTTGAGAGGGTTTTACCATATACACATAATGGATCATGCTAAACATAAAGAAGGAAGGTATTTGATGAATCTGTAGGCTCTAGATTGGTGGTTTAAGTTCATTTTTAGAAGGAATCAAAGAAGGCATTTTCGAAACACAACCCAAGCAAAGTTCACTAAGATGAATGATCCGCCCAAAAACTTTCTAAAACAACCATTTACCAATCAAGAATATTCACACTGGTTACTAGCTAGCCTAACAAGATTTCCCATCATCAAGATCCTAAGTGAATGCAATCCTAAGTACGGATGCATCAATCCTAAGTGAATGCAATCCTAAAGACAAAACTAAATGGATGCAACTATATGACCACTCAATTTTTTTCAGATTTCATTTTCAAAAAATTTCAAATTTTTATGGTTTTTCTATGATTTAAGTGCCATGAAATGCAACAATGAAATGCACAAAGAAAAATCTAACCGGATTTTTACAACCTAAGTGAATGCATGGAAAAGAGAAAATAAGAACACAAGAAACAATGTGAGAGTACTCTAGACCCCTCCCCCAAACTTAAATCACATAGTCCCTTGTATGTACAAAAGTCAAAGAGAGTTGTCTAGACAAGCAAAATGAAAAAAACGGAAATAAAAATGTATGTACAAAAGGTTGGAGTTTGGTACCTAAAAACCAAAAAAAGTAAGCAGTTGAGGCGTTCATATCCTCAAGAGTGTAACTGTGAGGGTCTGGGTACCCTCTTGGAGCTATTCCTTCGCAAGGCACAACGTGTTGCTGTCTGTCAAGGTACTCCTCGTGGTCATGATCGGCAAGGGACACATGCGAGGGACCCAGCTGAGGCGTTTTCTCTTGTTCTGTCTGGTGCTTTTGGCTTTTCTTCCCGATCCGTTTGTATACCCACGACATGTCCATTGATTGGCGTTTCGGCTGCTCTTCTTGCACTTTGTGTAAGTTGGGACCTGTTGAGGTTGAATGCCTCCTTGCTGGTGGTGGCGAGTCATGACTGCGAGGTTGAGGTGCTGTTCCTCTGAATAATGATTGTAGTCGATCAATCACCTTCCATAATTCCTTGCGCTTGCTCTGCCACTCCTCTTTTTCCTTTGTGAAGCCTTTCACCTTCTTGAGGAACCACTTCCCCAATTTTTGGAGGTTCGCAATTTACTTGTGGGCTTCCTTAGTTTTGTACCTTGATTCCTCGGTGAACTCCTCGAACAAGTAGGATTCTATATCGGTTTCCTCCTTGTCTATCTCCTCTTCTGTCGGCTGAGGTTGATGTCCTTGCTAGTTTTCACCGAGTAGAGCCGCGAGGGGTGGGGTGAAGGTCACGTTCTCCATCGTGTTTAGCGAAGTGTATTCTGGGCAAGGAAGAATGATTCTGGCATCTTTCTTCTCTGGATGGTCGACCTTATACACAGATTGCCCCTCAACATCGCCTTTAGCAATAAAGCCTGCTCCTTGAAGATACCACATATCCATGAATTGGGGTTCAGCTTAATTGTACTCTTCCGTGTTCAAAGGAACTCCAATTGCCTCTAGAATTCTAGCAACCACTCCACCGATATAGATGTGCTTTGCCTTGCCGGATTTCCTTTTCGCTTGTGGCATTGCCCTTTTGTGGTAAGTTAGGAGATGCTTTCCCAAGACGAATGACATGCCGGAATTTCCATTATCTCCTTCTATTTGCTTGCCACTCGGAGTAAAACCAACAATCTCCTTCATAGCCATAACCATCATTTTCATCTCTCCGAGGTTGATTGGCGAGGTGGAGGGTCTAGCAAAAATCACATTAGCGATGGCCCTTTGCTTCGTGATCAATCATATGCCTCAGAACCTGTTAGTATCTTCCACACCTTGTCGGTCTCATTGCCATCGAGATCCGGATTCACCGCGTCTTCGGATGGGAAGCCAAAGATCCTATCCATCTCCTTGAGTTTCACTGTGTATAGTTTGTCGTACACGATGAATGCTATATAGCCAGCTCCCTTCTTTTTTATCAAAGCGGTCTCCGACTTTGAGTAAACCCGGAGGTCCACGGTTGTGAGGAATTACAAAGTCTCCTCAATGTAGGATATCACCATACTATACATGCAAACCTTGACTCCCAACAAACTAAATACCATATCCACATCCTCGGTGATACACAATCTATTCATGGTTCCAATGTGTGGGAAGTAGGTTCCTTTAATCCCCATCATCTTCAAAGCCTCGTACGCTTGTTCAGAGTCGTTTGCTTCTCTTGCGACTTTTCCTTTCTTCTCTGCTTGTCGTTCCTCGTAAGCCATCCTCGCTTCCTTCTCCGAGTAACCACTTCTCTTCAAGTCCTCGATGTCTCTCCGGTACTATGTTTTCTTCACTTTCTTCCCAGCTTTTGTTTTCTTCTCTTCCTCGCTCTCGTACTTGGTGTCCATGGGTGAGGGTTGACCATACTCCCTATCCTTGTCACTGTCCCTAAATCCTAAACCCTAAACCCTGAGTGGAGCTTCCTTCTTTGTGGACATATCTCCAATCCAGCGGCTCACCCACTAATTTCCTTGCCGTCTTTTTAATTAGAATTTCGATCCTTGTCTAAACTCCTGGTTCATCCTTGTCCTCTGACTGAACAATGAATCGGTGAGGTCTGTGTACACGGCGGGCCAGCGGTAGATCTTTAGACCCAGCCTCCATTTCTTTTCGGCCAAATCTTCTTGCATCGTTCTTGAACTTGTTGCAGAACTTCTCGACCTTTCTCTTATCTCCATAAGACATGCTTGACAAGGTTCCTTTTATAGGAAAGCTTGAACTCGAAAGAGAGACTCGCCGGCGATGAAAGAAAAAAGATTTGTGTGTTGAAAACTTGAGAGCGGATGAGGGAGGAGCTAATTATATAGGCGAGTGTTGCAAGTCCATGAGGAGACAATCTAGGGAGAAGAAAGGAGACAATTTTGGGTTCCCATGCTACTCGCAATTTGTCCTCCTCGTTAGCACCATCCAAGCCCTTGATTTCAAATTTTGAAATCTTAGGCAATCTCAACCATTGGATCGGTCCAACTTTGACTTGATCTCTCCTAGATTTTTGCCAAAGCTGTTAGCTCATGGGTCCCACTTGGTGAGCTAGAACTGATTCAAATCTTTGTCCTTATGTGCTATTCAGCTAACCTTCTCGCTCATCCTCCTTGCCCACCCTCCTTGCTCATCCTCCTCGCAGCATATACTGAGGCTTGTCTACCCATTCAGAAAAACCCAACTTGAACTACCCTTGTTGCTCTGCCCCTTTACCATTCTGAGTCCTGATTAGCTCCCTGTTTGTGGAAATATCTAAAACCATAAACAATAAGCCACATTATCAAAGTAAGCTTAGCATGAGGCATTTTTATTATCAAGCTCTATGTTCAAGATTTTACTGAATAGTAAGTGTATTTTAATTTCATTGAGATTCATCTAGGTAGAACTCTATATATAAAACGATACTAAGGTGTGTAATTAGGTCCATGAGTGGTGTTCAAGACAATATGAACACTACTCGCACCCCTTTCTCGGCCACATGTCCTGAGGGTTTCTGGTTCCTTGCCAAATTCATCTTATTCCTCGCCTCTTTGTCTCCGAGGATCTGATGCGAGGTATGCTCAATTTGGGTTCCCTTGTACCTAAGATAGAGATTGACATACCAAATACCCAATAATAACAAAAAGAAGAAAAACTGTTCTCAAAACTAGACAAAGCTAAATTAACTTTAAACAAATATAAAAAAAAGTTTTCAAAAGTAAATGATAGACATGGGACTTCCTCCCAAGTGGGCTTGTTTAGAGTCACAAGATTGACTCTCCCTACACCTCTAGTATGGGTTTGTGAGTGAAACCAAAGCTCCCTCGTTTGCTTTCTGGGCCATTCCTTCGATGGTTCCTTCAATCTCAAAACATTGTCCGTTGATAGCAGGCTTATTTCTTCCTTTTTTCAGATCGAACATCATTCCAATACCCTCACCAACCTTTAATTCAATGGTCCTGTTCTGCACATCAATCAATGCCCCCACAGACGCCAAGAAAGGTCTACCCAGCAGTAGTGGATCAGTAGGTTCTTCGTCCATCTCTAACACCACAAGATTAGTAGGAACCAGTACACTGCCAACACTTATTGGTACATCCTGGAGCAGTCCCCTCAGCTTCTTGGTTGTTCTATCCGCGATTACCAATGATATCTTGCAGTCCTTGAAGTTCAAGTACCCTAGCTTTTGCGCAGTGATCAGTGGAATCAAACTGATGGATGCTCCAAGATCACACAACCAGTTAATAAACATTAGATGCCCTACTGCACATGGACGTGTGAAGCTTCCCGGATCACTCAACTTTTGCGTGATGAACTTTTTCCTCTGATGTGGAAGAACTGGTACCAATACTGATCCAAATTTTTGGGTCTCAACAGTCATGCATTCCTCTTCTCGTTCCTTAAGCATGTCCTTTAAAAAAATTTGTATTGCGGAACTAAGGCAAAAGCATCCAAGATAGGAATTTTTAGCTATATACCGCTCATTTGCTTATCGAAAAGGACCTTCTGCTTCTCTGCTTGATTCTTCTTTAAACGTGAAGGGAAATGTGCCTTAGCTCTGTTAGCTACCACATGTGCAACTCTCTCTGTTGTGTTCTGGTTAGGACCGTCTGACTCTTCTCCTCGCTGTAAAGGCGTGCGAGGGATCTCTTTGAGTTTAGCAGTTTTTTCAGAAATAAGACTATCATCAGCTTCTCTTCGCGCCTCTAGACTGTGAGGTGTATCCCCGAATTGTTCTTGACTGGCTTCAACTTTGACTTGTTTTGCCCCCCTTCTTGAAAAACAATGTCCTCAGTTGGCCTTCGGTTTAACAACTGGTGGAAGCACTTTACTCGTACGGAGAGTAATTGATTGTGCTGTATACTCCTTTAGGTTTTGGAAGGCTTTCGCGGGAAGTAAGCCGGTGGTCTTTGTTGATGATGATGTTTGATTACTCTCCACATACTTCAATCTCGTATTGAGAGTCTCAAATTTGCAATTGAGATCATTATAGTTGGTGTCAATGCGACTATGTACCTCTCCAAATTTCTTAGTGATTTCTGTTTGGTGAGTGGTTTGACTTTGTAAGATTTGTTGGAGCATATTCATCACGTTTGGTGGACCCTCTTGTGTGGTCGGAGGTTGGGATGCAGCTGGTACCGGTTTGAGGCTTTGATGCCATTGCTCCTTCGGAATCCATGCCCTTTGCTTTGGTGGATAGAATTGGTCTTGCGGATTGGCTACATTCGTGCTTCAATAACTCAAGTTTGGGTTTTGCTTGTAGTTAACCTACGGTTTTGATCCACCTTTATTTTGAACAAAGCAAATTTCTTCAATTTTTTCATCCTCGCCCTCTTGTACCATTTCCTCCTCCACAAGATTGACTTGTTTGGTGTGGACCATTAGAAGCTTGTCCAATTTCTCGTGGAGTTGTTTCAACTCTTTGCGTGGGGATGTGTCGGAATCAGAAATACCCCTTACAGCTCGGTCGTACTCCTCGCCATACTGACCATCGGCTGGAGCGAGGTTCTCTATCAATGCTCTTCCTTCATCAATCTCCTGTTGCAAAAAGCTTCCGTGACCTACACTGTCAAGGAGCATATGGATCCTCGGGTGTAGCCTTCGGTAGAAGTTGCGTAGGATTGTGTCCTCCAGGAAACCATGGTGAGGAAATTGGGACTGGTATGACTTGTACCTATCCCACGCCTCGGCTAGACACTCGGTGCTCTGCTGAATGAAATTAGAGATATTGTTTCGGAGCTTTGCCATCCTCGAATTTGAGAAAAAATTGGTGAGGAATAGGCTCTTGCATTCCGGCCAAGTAGTTATGGATCTGGCTGGAAGGTGTTTCTCTCATTGATGTGCTCTATCTCCAAGGTAAAAGGGAAAGAGCCTTAGCTTTAGCGCATCTTCACTCACTCTATCGATGCGAGTAAGTGTACATAACCTCTCGAACTCGTCAAGATGGTCGAAGGGGTCCTCCAAGGGTAAGTCGTGGAACTTATTGTTTTGGACCATTGAGATAAATCCACATTTGATCTCAAAGTTTTTGTTCTGGATCGCCGGCGGTTGGATCCTGTTCCGTTGAGTGTGAATGCTTGGGGCATCGCTCGCACCAATATAGCGAGGACGGCGAGCTAGATTTTTGTACTCGCACTTGGTGGGTAGCCTCATTTACCAACGGAGGTGTTCCGTCCGTCGTCGTTCCCGGCGTGGTATTATCCAGATCTCGCGATTGTTGTTGCATTCTGATCTACTCGCATCTGATCTCACGAGTAAGAAGGTTGATGTTGTCGATGAGTGGCTGAAGGTGGTGAGAGCCCTTCGATCGTGTGTGCATCAACTCACTAACTTGCACTGACTACTCGCTTAACTCTGAGGAGTTAATGTGCGGTTGATGATTCTGTGTCTGTCCTCGGTCCCAAAGGTCGAGGTTAACGTGCGAGGCCTGCAAGGACAGAAACAACGACTTTTCAGTATGATTGAAGCTTGGTCCTTATAGATCAAAGCTGAGTGGAGCAAAGACAACTTATAAAATCAGTAACACACAACTTGATCTAATTCTATTAAACTATAAGTTGGAACAAGCAAATCCGATTTGGCAACAACGCCAATTTGATAAAAGAGTTTTTGCGGTTCTTCTATCAAATCAATGAGTATGGGGTAAGTAAATGGGAAGTTGTCGAACCAAATACTCAGAGATGCTTGCAAATAATATATCTAATACTATATCCTAGTCCAAGTTAACCTAGCATTCTGTCACAATGATATATCAATATATTTTACTAAGCTTTAATTCTAGCACAAAGAACAAAATACACAAAATGACAAAAATAAAACAGAATTTAAATTGCTAAAATAGAGAAATGGATAATAAACAAAGCACAACTATTGAAATAAGATAAAAGCTGAATCAAAGGTAAAGATCTAGAGGATAGGGAGGTCGATCAGCGATAAACTCGCCGATCCCACTTGTCGGGCTCTTTGAGCGATATCTAGACCGGGATTTAGGCTACATTGGCCCACTCTCGCAGTGAGGATCCCTATCCGGATCGACTTATCCATTACGGCTCTCGCCACAATCAAGCCGAACCAGATGTAATAAGTTAAGCCCAAATCGTCTAATGGCCAATCCACATGCTAGATCTCTCTTCGGCGGATCAAGCCATCCCTAACAATGCACTTGGTCTCCGTTCCCGTTAGCGCTAGCTTTCGATCAAAGCCCAAATCATATCTCTCTTGATGAGGAAGAGATCAGCATTAAGCTTGGCCTTGCTAGAAGAGATCAGAGTTCTGATTATGGCTAGCACGGCGAGGGAATCAACGAATTCACCTCCGATTGCCCCATCCTCGAGATCCAAATGGATCTACTCATGCCTTATTGTGTGAGGGCGGAGGAATGGGGAAGATCTAGATTGCATAAACATAAATAAAGCTTAAATGAAATTGCAGTAAGTAAGATGAAGAACAAAGCAAACTTAATTCATATAAACTTAAAGCATAATCATAAAGCAATAATCATAAAGAGTACCTTCAACAAGCATAAAGGTAAAATCAATATAAACAGAGAGAGTTTTTCAGCTAAAACAACAGATGATTCTTAAGAGTGTGATTACGGGATATTTATAGGGTTATTTGCATAACCCTAATGGTCAAACCGACCTAAGTCGGTCAACATGGGAATCTGTGAATCTTGTCCTCGGAGTCCTTGTGCGAGCTTGGGCACCGAGGAGTGCTTCTAATTTTGGTCCTCGTGAGTTCAGACTGAGTAGAGGGTCCGAGTGCAATCTTTGTGATGGAGAGAGATGGGTCTTGGTCTTCCCTCGCAGCATGTAGATTGAGGTAAATCACCGAGGCGGCCTTTGTTGAGCGTTCTGGGTAGTCCTTGCCGTGCGATCCATGAGGTAGCGATCCGAGGATGCATGATCTGTTTTTGCCTTGGACGTTCCAGCAGCTGCTCCATTTGTCCTTAGCTCCAGTTTTGCTCCTTTACCTAGATAAACTCCAAAACTCCAAATAAAAATGCAAAAAGTGAAAAACTAACCTTAACTAATCTAAGTGCACGGAAAATCTATCTAAACGGATGCAAAGTGATCTAAAATACGACTCTAAAACTATCAAAATTCACACACATCATCGATCTTTCCACAAGGTCTGTGCATCATGTGCTTCTCCACAAATGTGAATCCAATTGCGTCTTCTATTTTGTTAGGTAATTCAGCAGAGATAATATTATTTATATCATCTGGGATAGGGATTAAGGAATTTGATCTAACCATATAAGCATATGTGTGTGTGGTAGACCTCGTTTTTGGAACTCAATTGTGTACAACACTGTAGCAATGAAGTTAAATAGAAATTAATTAAGGTGAAAGTTGGGTGTAGTAGAAGAAGTTAAAGTATTGTAAGTTTGTATATGTACCAGCAATATATGGAGGAGAAAATGTCTCTTTGGCTAGGTCATGAAGCAATTCTTCTAGTTTCATTTTAAAGACTCGACATTCGATATTTGGTCGGTCATTACCCGCCGCCCCACCATAGGTTTCCAAATGGTCAATATTTCTTGCCAATTTGGGTTGGTAGTCATTGTGATGAATAAAGTTGGATTACCATATGTTCGACAAATTGCCATTGCATAATGATATTTTTCAAGCATGTATCTTGGACCGCCTGTAAAGCTGGATGGCTATATTATTCTTTTGCCTACTATGATTGCCTCAGTATCTCCTTTGGTGACTGCATCGTAAACATTGTTGTACAAATTAGCTCTTAATTGTTCTTGATTGTTCTTAATCCAACAAAGTCTTTCTTGTTCAATGATTGTGTAGACATCGACTACATATTGGTGAAATAATCGTCCTCCCATAATAATTGTCATTCCTTTTACTAATCTGGTTTGGATTTGATATGCGTATTAATCTTGTATGCTAATATAAGTTCTTTTACTTGACCAACTTCTGCAACTTTTTTAAGTATTTCTGGATGGAATCTGTATTTTCCATACAAAAAGGAAACTGGATATAGCAAACTCATGAATAAAGGATGGTCATCATCTATTTGTTGTAGGTGTCTTGATTGCAATTCCAAAACTACATCTCTATTACCAGAAACCGCTATTACACTCCAACAATTAAGCCTGCTACCTCTTTGACTTGTGGAAGGTCATATTGCCTGCCTTTATATTTTGGCCAATTAATCGCTTTGTTAAATATTGTACGTCATTAGCTTTGTAGCGCTCTCGAGCTTTTCTGAAAATTTTACACAAGCAGTTGTGTTCATCTAACATCTTCACCAAGCCTACTACTATATCTTCTTTCAATGTCATTAGAAGCGTATTGTTTCGAAATGCTTTTGATACGATTGGAGACTTCATTCTCGGTGTCATAGATATATATTTACAGATATTGTGGTGGCTCACCTGGCATAGGTACCAAGGATCCAATGTGATGGTAGTTCTGCCCATGTATTTTATAACATGGGCGTCCTTTCTCATATGTAACACTATGATCAATTTTTGCCCCATAGATGTGAATGCTACCACTGCGTTGTACAGTCGTTTTGATGTACGGAATGATATATTATTAAGGAGTTTGTCAAGAGAAGAAGGAGGTTTTCTTATTGGTGGGAGTTTGACATGTCCTTGTTGACAACATATTATAAAGAAATGTTTCTCAGTTTCGGCATTAATTACTTTTCTTTCATAATACCATACCAAAGCATTAAAGTGACTCTTTTGCCATTGTAGCTAAAGTGTGGACATAGAAAATTAGTTATTTTTTTATTTACTTTAAATTTTTAGGGGTATAAATACATACTGACCTTTTAAAAAAATTTAATTATTGTTTAAATATAATTTTGTTGGAAGTGGACATCTGACCTGTTCGAGTCAAAAGTTTGTAAGGTTAATATATATATATATATATATATATAAAAGAAATAATTACTTAAATAGTGCTCATATATAGTTTAATTACTCAAAATAATGTTATATCATGTGAAACATAAAACAAATATGTAAAAAGACATAAACACTTGTTTTCTGTTTTATAACTCTAGTGATATTATAAAAAAAATTAATAACATAAATAAAGTGACGTTAAAAAAAATAACATAAATAAAGTGAATAATTAAAAAGCATTAAATATAGGATTATATTCTAAAATTTGTTTGTTAACCCATGATTGTATTCTTGACAAAAGAAATAACTCATTACTATTTTCTTTAAACCATTAACACACTTTTAATTCAGGGTTTCTTCTCCTTATCGACGGGCTCTATCCGACAGTGGCGACGGCTCTCTCCAATGGTGGCGACGGCTCTCTTTGACAACGGTGACGGCGCTCTCTCACACGGGAATGACTTTCTCTTATACATTGTTGTTTCTTCTTCTCTTGCGAAGGTAACTTATTTTCTGACCTCCTCTTCTCTTATTTCTTTTCTTTGATTTCTTTTGAGATTGTGAGTTTATGGCTTCTGTTTTTGAGATTCTGAGTGTTTATTTTGCATTTTGGTTGCGAATTAGAGATAGTGACTGTTGATTTTGTGTTTAGGTACCGATTTAGAGATGTAGAAATGTAGGTGTAACACCCTAAACTCGCAATTCTCAAATTCTACACAATTTTTAGTAAAGTCTTGGGCGGACCTTACACTTAGCCATTTTAAGTCCATATTTCACTAAGTCAAAATTTCGATTTTTAAAAGAAAAGTGACAAGCCTAAACATTCAAACTAAAGACGGTTCCATTTATTAAAATCCAATCGAAGTTCAAAACACAATTCAACTTAACCGATAACTTAACAAATTCTAAACGGATCTAGCAATAAGTTCAATTCCAAAAACATAAAAGTTAAACACAAGCTCAGTCCTAATCCATCCCCTCTTCCTTCCGCCTCGGCCTC
>OVBA01001482.1:0-43728 GCA_900406435.1 Lepidium aucheri | reverse complement strand
TTGGTTATTTCGATTCTAAAATGAATAATATATATAGATTTATAGTTAAAACTTTTTATATTTGTGTAATTAAATGTATATATATAAATAATTATTTTTAAATATATTATATATTTCGGGTATTTTGGATACCCATTCGGATTTCGGGTTTTACCTGATCAAATCCGGATACCCATATTCTTGTGATCCAAAAGCCGTTCAGGTATTTTGCAAGTTTCGGTTCAATTCGGTTTTGGAAATTTCAAATCAGGTTCGAATCGGATTTCGGATTTCGTGAATTATGTCCAACCCTAGTGACAACATCAAATAATTGATTAGTCTTTTCCTACTACTTGGAAGAGTTTGACAGGGTAATAAGACTTTTCACCAATTCTTTCCTCTATTTGCTCTTACGGTCATTAAACAACAAAACAGATTTGTTAGATCGTCGTATTTGGTGTTTTTCCATAAATTTTACTCATGTAAAACTATGCATATTTCTTGGCTACTGTGGTGTATATAAGCTATATACAGTGCCGTGCCCAGGATTATAGAGATTTACGGAAAATCTACTAAAAAAAGTCAAATATTTTTTTTATAACATGTATAATATATGGTTAGAAAATTGTATTTATAGAAAACACGACCAACACTAATTAGTTTTTGTTTCAATAAAGTGTTTCACTAAATTCTTGTAATCAAGATTTCTAATTAATTTTCTATCTATAGATATGATAGTTAAACGATTTAATTATTATTGTCATAATTGATGTGTATAATATTGCTTCTATATTTGGGAGTTCACTTCCTTTATTATTTTAGAACTATTAAAACTTTTTATATTAAGCTAATCTACTGTTCCATAATATTTGTGATAATTTTCCCTTTTTCTTAGAAATTTTCTATTATTGTATTCTAATATATTTTTATCAATCTTCTAATTTCTTTTGTCAACTTAACTATAAAGAAAGAAACAAATTTAGAAACATTTCCCAAAAACTGGAAAATTACCTACCATAGTTAAGCACCGAAAGCATTATTTCTCTTTTTCTAATTCTTAAACAAGCATTATTTCCCTTTTTTCAATTTTTTTTTTTGTCAACATTAAGTCATAATTGGTCGGTCAATTAACCAAATTTTTACAATGTAGGCGGTGGAAACTTGGCTATTTCTAATTTTTCATTTAATTATTTTAAAAATCTGTTTAAAAAAGACTGATGAACATACAAGTCCTCTGCCATTATTCTACAACTACTTTTGGTTTCAAGGCCCCAAGAACTATATATATATATATATATATATCGTGGTCCAAGGCAAGAGCTTTTTTTTTACCACATAGTCACGTCTTCGGTTATAAATTGCTAAAAAGGAAAGAAAGCTAGTCCACAAACTGACCTAAAATAAGTTTATAACCTAAAAATATCACAATCTATAAATTGCTAAAAAAATATTATAAAATGTAATGGAAAATATTAAGAAGGCTAATATCTAAACTTCTTTTCCAGCAAGAAAAAGAATCCAGTATCCCACCTGATGGGATGTTATGACAATTCCATATATGTTATATATTCGAAAAGAAGTAATAAAGCATATAAATAATTTATGTATATGTGATCACTTTTTTAGTTTTCCTTGTCTCATTATTTCTTATTTATTCGAACATGTTCCCACTGTTTGGAAACCTTTATTGCGATACATGTCCTTAAATTCCATATAACACATATTTGCTACACTTCATTGTAAAGTGTCTTCAAGGGATATTAGTTGAAATTGACACCATACTTGGGCTGTAGATTCGGATTAAAAAGCCCCCAAAACCTCTCAACCGGGTCACCATTCTTCATATTCTCATCGTAGAGAGCAAATATATAAGTCTCTATAGGCCTCCCTGGCCTCCTTGGCGATCCATTCTTTACAACTTGAATCAAATTGTTGACATAAGTCCTTGCATTATCCACACTTGTCGCGACAGATCCAGCGGTCGGCCAACCACTCTCCGACACCACAATCTCCATTGATCCGCCTCCAGCTTTCTCTAATGATGCGTACATAGTGTCTAAGAGTGCGTGAAATAGGTTTCTGTAGCCGTTGGTCCGTCATTGACTTGAATGGACGGTGAGGTGAAGAGAGCATAGTCCAAACAGATTTGATTTGTGTTTCCCCTGTAACTGAAGTAAGGATAAATATTCACAAGCAGAGGAGATTGCTTGCTGACCAAGAAACCTATAATTGGCGCGATAAAGTTTCTAAAGTCCGGTATGATCGTTCCACTTGATGGCGGGAACCCGCTCATGCCTCTGGTGTCTATAGCAGTCGAGACCTTGATCCCAAGGCCTGAAACTGCTCTCTCGATGTTCTGCATGGCGGGAAGGACAAGCCTTGAGGCTGGGTCCGAGGGTTGTACCTCATTCCCAACCGCAATGTAGCGGAATCTTACGTTTTCATAGTTGCGGACGTTATTACGGACCCACGTGTCAGCTGCAGCTTGGCTGGAGGCAACATTCTGGAGATCAGAGTTTGGCAGATCAAGCAGGAGCTCGATGTTGAAGCCGCAGAGAACGTTAAGAACGTCCGGGTTGGGGTCGTACAGCCGCATCCGCCTGAAGTTTTGTTGTCGGTAAGCGCCACTACATCGGACGCAGGTCGCAGATTGTTTCCAACTCTCCTGTAACACACTCCAACTTGACCAACTAATTCACTTCCAAATGAATAATCGTTAGTTATAGTAAATAATAAAATATACTCAAATTCTGAAAACTGAAGAGAGTAATTAAATGTGACATAATCAATAGAATAAAAGATGAATTAAACCTGCCGTGTGAAACAAGGAAGCTATAAGGAAGCTGAGAAGAAGCAGCAAGGCTAAGAAACTCGATGTAACACCCCAACTCATTAAACATCCGTTCCAACGCATTCTAGTAAGGTCTTGGGCAGACCATACACTTAACCAATTCATGTTCCATTATTCACTAAGTCAAAATTTGATTATAAAGAAGTGACTAGCCCAAGCAATTCATAAAAACTCAGTTTCATTCTTATTCATAATTAAATTCAAGGTTCCATAAACACCAAGTGATAAACATAACAAATTGAAATCGGTACTAGCATCAAGTTCAAAATTAAATAACATAAAAAGAATTCCCGAATCCCATCCCTAAATCCACCTCCTCTCCGTCCCGCCTTGGTCTCGCTCCTATTAGCCACTTTCTCGATCATTGGTCGGATCATTACCTACAATCACGCAGATTGTATAGGCAAAAGAATTACTTAGTGGTTCGGTCATCCTGTCCCACTAGGCTATAACCAGAACACGCATTCAATAACAAATCAAGCAAAACCAGAAAACAATCACGATTTTAGGGTTTGCTCAACAATTAGTTTAACTACCCGGTGTACATCCGGATCAGCCAAAGTAACCTTTGAGTCAAGAGCAATAACAATATCATATCACAAGTCTTAGGTCTGAACCCTAAGGTTCACAAGTCACAGGTCCGAACACTAGGGTTCGCAAGTCATAGGTCCGAACATTATGTTCGCAAGTCACAGGCCATGAACCACACGGTTTTCAATCACGATGTCAACCCACATGGTCCTTCCATTCACAATCAATCATTCAACCTAACAATTCTATGACTCCCCTTAACCTATTACTAAACACGATTCTGATCAACCTCACGGTCACGAACTCACCTTTGCCTTAAACTCTTTCGGGTTCCTTTTTGCTCTATGGGGTTCGAATTGCCAATACTAGCAAAACCTTCAACTCAATTCGACTTCTTTCCTTGTCCCAATTAGATCGATTTCTTTTAGCCTTCTTCGAGTTCTCTCTCTTATATTTAGGTCAACTTGTGTGGATTCCTCTTTTAGGTGGGATTAAGGCTCCTATTTATAACCCTTGGGGTAACCTAATCCCTAACCCTAATTCCTTTAGTTGGGCCGAGCTCAAGCCCATTCAAAATAACCCAAGCTCCATAACACATTAATTCTGGTTGTTTTACCCTTAGGCTACTTGTTCGGACACATAACTAACTCTTGTCCGAACGAGAACCCTTGTCCTATCATTGACATCTCGTGTCCTAACACGGACCAGACTTGTCCAAATTCTGACCAAACTTGTCTTAAACTTTAAACCTTGTCCAAAACTAGACACAATATGTCCGAACCTCCTAGGTTCATATCCGAACTTGGACCAATTATGTCCGAACGAATGTGCGGTCCGATCCGGACCATGCTGTCTGAACCACTAGGTTCAGTCCAAATCCTAGGTTCTTGTCCTAAATTCCGTTCTTAGCTTATTTTTCATGGTTTTGTCTGGTTTTAATCATTCTTTAGGCTTCCAGTGTCTTTCCTTGACCAGAACATACCAAATGGCCATGTTCAGTTCGCCCGTATGTACTGCATCCACGTACCACACCTTGTGCGTTCTTTGGTCAGCCAAACGTGGGTATTACACTCGATCCATTAGACATCTTCATCAGATAAACAATTAAAGATGATGTTATGTATACAACTTTGTATATCTAAAATCTGAGCATTTTTGCTCGTACTTTATAGAGGGAATGGAGGGTTCAAGTCAATGAAATGAAACCAAGTTATCGCGTCATGGTAATCACTAGTTCTGGAATGTTATACATTAAATCACCGTTCATGAATTTCTCACAAAATCCATGCTTTGAAAAGTCTAAGAATGTGCATTTTCTATACACGTAGCTTTCAAGAGGACCTAGCTAACTAGACACTAAAATTTGAGTGTTGGATCATTCCTCCAACAACGCAAAATCAAGTAGACCATCTCAAAATTTAACAAATACAATGAATATTACACTAAAAAAATTTGAGCTATTGTGACAACTGTATTGTGACTATTATAGGGTTTTTATAATCCCGATAACCTCTCAATTAGTATGATATTGTCCTCTTTGGGCCCAAGTGGCAAAGCCCTCAATGTTTTCCTTATTGGGCTCCTTCCCAAAAGGCCTCATACTAATTGGAGAATTCATTGACTTATATATTAGACACTCCTTGTCTAAACTTCCGATGTGGGACTTGGATTGATATCCCAACAATCCTCCCCTCAAACCAAGGACCACAACATCATGTGACTTCCCCTCCAGCGAAACATTTTTGACACCTCTACCGGCATCCCATGATACCTCTTGTACCGCCGTAATCACTTAACGGAACATGCCGCCTAACCTTTTGCTATGTTAGGTAGACTTTCGACACAAGCTACCGGCATCCATGAATCGCGAGCTTACGTTGAGAACTCTTCCGCACACCAAACCTCCAGTCAACACCCACTTCTCCGGTCCTCCTCTTGAACCATGGTCTCTGATTCCAATTATAGGGTTTTTATAATCCCCATAACCTCTCAATTAGTATGATATTGTCCTCTTTGGGCTCAAGTGGCAAAGCCCTCAAGGTTTTCCTTATTGGGCTCCTTCCCAAAAGGCCTCATACTAATTGGAGAATTCATTGACTTATATATTAGACACTCCTTGTCTAAACTTCCGATGTGGGACTTGGATTGATATCCCAACAACTATGAATATTAGTAATAATTTGTGACGTTTTATATAAAATTCTATTACGATTTTATTTATTACACATCATTGTGACTCTATTCTGTAACGATTTGTGACATAATTGTTACTAGATTTAATCATCACAAGTATATTGTGACGTTTTTGCTACCAATATGTATTTGTAATACTTGGATTGTAGCCATTTACAAATGATCACAATTTCGTATATCTTAAAACAGTGACGAAACAATACGTACTGATACAATTTTTCTTGTAGTGTTATAACTTATTTTGGTAAATAAACCAGACTATTCAAATTATTTTGACATAACATATTTTATATAGGCAATTGAATCAATAAAACATAATCTAAAACTGAAACCCTAAATTATTTATCATGCACAATGACGCAACTGAACTCAAATTCTGATAGACAAAATGAACTCATATTTGATCTCATTTTAGATAGCATTTTGCATATTTCATGCATCAGAGCCTTAGGATCATACATTTGAATATTTTCTTCCTTTTTAGTCTTTTAAAGTGGATTGGAGCATACTCTTGGAGATGTGGAAGTTAAGGAACCAATTGTACAAGCAAAGAAGCATCAAGGAGTGAAGAGAAGAGTTCGAAGAAGAATTCTCGGGCATATGCTCGAGAAAACGGACCAGCATCACAAATTCTTGGGCATGTGTACGAGAAAAATGCTCGTGAAAATGAAACAAAAAGTTCAAAGATGAAGTTCTTGGGCATATGATCAAGAATTCAGGCCAGACAGATTTATATATTTGGTCTGACCTGGTTTATCCCGGGTCGATCCAATGCCGTTTTACACATTAAAACCTTATTATCTGAGGGTTTTAACATCATTCTATTCGTAAAATCCAGCCTCCTTAGGGAGAGTTAGATCCAACATTCTTAGGAAGAGTTGATACTTTGGAGAGGGATTACTCAAGAGACTTTGTTCTTCATGTGGATCTTCAAGATCAAAACATCTAT
Organism: Lepidium aucheri; assembly: GCA_900406435.1. Classification (NCBI taxonomy): domain Eukaryota; kingdom Viridiplantae; phylum Streptophyta; class Magnoliopsida; order Brassicales; family Brassicaceae; genus Lepidium; species Lepidium aucheri. The sequence continues at coordinate 37,225 of OVBA01001482.1, read as the reverse complement.
CTAGAGTTTCTTCGTAATCTCTTGTCTAATATTTTTCATTATGCTTTGTTAAGTTGAAGGTTTGATAGATCTAGGTTTTGATGATTGGCTTTTGATGTTTAGGATGTTAGATTCATCAATTTAGATGTTCTTAAAGCTAGATTTAACTTAATATCTTGAATCTAGAAGCAATGAGTTATTGCCCACAAGATGTTTGATAAAATTCTTGAATGAACTAAATTGGTATTTCATGTGTTAGATAGAGCTTCATTGTGTTCTGGAGCATCCTTAGCATATTGTCATTCTCTTAGATCAATCTATTTACCATTGACTCATTGCAAATGAGAGAGATATTTTTCGAAATAGATTAAGGGAAAGCAAAAGGAATTGATTGTTATAGACTGAGTTAACGCCTTGCAATCATATTGTTGTCAATTCTAGATTCCTTGTTGATTCAAACATCAAGTGCTTTTAACGACAAGTTGTTTGAATTTGTTGTTTTATTTGAGTTTTAGACATATTTATATATCTAGCCTGCTTAGGTGGATAGTTGGATCTCAGCCTCCTTGAAGAGATTTGAGACAAATGCTAACATCAAATTGGCACTGTTGTCGGTGAATCTATGCAATTAACTATTACGATTTGAATTAGATTTAAGACAATAGCTTTTTCTTTTGCTTCTTTTGGATTGATTAATATCTCTCTTTCAAGTGTTTGTTCTTCTTGAAGGTACAATCACAAGAGAGAAAGCATGGCTTCAGATTTAGTTTCCATGAGGAAGGCTCATAATGAAGCCCAAGTGAGAGAGATGGCTGGGACCCCACTAGCTATCACAGTTTTGAAAGCAAATCCACTTATCAAGAAGGACTTCAACATGGAATTTTTCTCAAGGAAACCAATATAGATATAGTGAGAGATGTCAATCTTGGGACATGGAGTATGATCATGAAGAAGTTTGTTCTTCCCCAATCTCTGATAAAGAAGACGTTCTCAACATGATGAAGTTGGTTTTGGAAGGACAAGAGAGGTATTACAGGAGTGCCTTAAGTAAGATTGATGCCATTGAGGTTGCTTTGGAACATAACTCGAAGGATATGACCACTCATGAGAAGAAGAAGAATGAGGGTATGTTGATGGAAAGTCATGAATGTGGTTCCATAATCATTCCATCCACGCCAACTAGTACTGAAGGTGGAGTAGTTTCACTTTGCTTTGTGCCATTGAGGAGAACGAGCATAAGTACTTAAGTTGGGAAACCATGGAGGAGTTGGTAAACTCTTGGGAGGAAGAGAGTGACAAAACCCAGCTCATGGATATGGAGACAAGTTCTAGCATTAGTGAAGAGACCCATGAAATTGGTAAGGACACAAATGACGATTACACTTTGAGTGAGCTCAATGCACCAAATGATAAGCTTAAGCAATTACCAAAGGAGAATAAATTGCTACAAGAAGCTGAAGAGACATTGAATGAAATTGAACTTCTTCTTGGTTGCAAGGTTGATGAGAATTTTCTGATAAGGTATGAAGATCCTTGTGAAGATGTTATGGTTGTTGAATGCATGGAAGACACAATGGAAAAATCAATTGTTGAGAATGAGCTTTCAACTAAGGAACATATGCATGTCCAATCCATATTCAAGCAAGAGAAAAAGGTTGAAAAACCTATAGGGATACAAAATAATATAATCAAAAAGGCATACAAGGAAGGTGATGAAGAAGAATCTTCAAAGGTACAACCCTTTAGCAAGCATTTCGTGGCGTAATCTTCACCATTGAATTGGGAATAAATAAACATTGGAAGTTACCATTCTTTGAGGAGGTTAGGATGAAAGAATTTAGGGGATGGTTCTTTGATGACTATGATCCGGAAGACCTAAGCTCATGTCACATTCCTTTCTTGAAAAGTGAAAGGAGAGTCAAGGCTTACTTAGCCAATTCTCAGGAGGTAATTACAGAGAAAATTCTGCTTTCTAATCCTATCACTGCATAAAAAATGGTGCACAATGTCAAGCTTGAGATGTAAAATAACCGCACTTGGGAGGCAAACCCATGCTATCTTTGTAAATAGGTATTATTTTTCTTTGTTTTGTATTTTTTGTGTGTTCTTTGAGATGGTTTTGATATAGGAAAATCAAGAACTTGCAAAGGATTCTTGAGGCTATGATGATGCTCCGGTTCAAGGAGCATCCACTCCTTAACAAGGTATCAAATCACCACCTTTTTATTTATTTTTTAGATTTTCTTTCCCTTACTTTACATTTCATTTTATGGTTCTTTTTCCTGGGTTAACTTCCTCATCGAGACGGTGAGAAGTAAGTCCAGGGAGAGGGAAATGATATTAGACTTTGATTCTAGTTATCTTGTTTATTCATTTCTTTGATTTTTGCATGTGCATAATTGGCATTGCATTTTGCATAAATTTTTTCAAAAACACAAAAACAAGCATCTAATTGCATTATCATTTGGTTTAAGATCGAGCCTTTATAAGCATTTATAATTGCATCATTTTTTCATATTCTGTTTTTGGAATTTTTTTGCTTGAGGTGAACAATCTTGTTAGGTCGATGTCTAATGACCATTGTGAGTTCTTTGAGTCGAAGTTTCCCCTTTAGAAAGTCGAAAGATCATTCACCCGGAATTCCTATGTTTGTGTTGTGACTTGGAAAAATTTAAATTGATTCCTTTAATTTAACTTAAACCGCTGATTTAGGGGCCTTGAGATATATTGAAAGCTTTCCTTCCTTGAGCTTAGCATGGCAAATCAAGTGATGAACCTTTCTTACAATTGAGCTCATTCAATGATACCTCAAGTGAACCGAAAAAGTGCGTAAACCCGTATATTTTTGTTTCTTATTTAGAGAGTGGAGAAAATCACATGAAGCAAACCTCTCATTTTTGTAGATCCTTTAACCAGTTATGAAACAAGCCTTTGATCGGTTGTGGATCCCAAAAATGTGTGCATGAGCAAATAAAGCTAAAACAAGAAAAGACTGAGAACTAAAATGGGAATACATGGCAAGAGTCTTGCTAAGTTAAAGGAGGTTGAATCATATATTCTTTGATTGATAGTCCTTTTCGAAGCCTTCACCATTAGAAATAAGGAGTCAATTCAAGAGCCTAGGAATCGGTTTATGGTGTAGGACTTTTTGGGATTGGATGCTAAGTGATACAATTATACTATTGTATTTTTAAGAGGATAAGGGTTCGTATATGGATTACGGTTTCTAGTTTGATGGGTTGTTCGTTTTAGGTGAGATATTCCATTTGTTTTTCGAACCTCTTCTTCGGTTTTGTAGTTTGTTTGCTTGGGGACAAGCAAAAGGCAATTCTGGGAATGTTGATATATGTGAATATTATGATAGTTTTCATTGATGTTTTTCATGATTCTCGCTCATGTAGGTTACATTTGATCTCAATTTAGATAGCATTTTGCATATTTCATGCATTAGATTCTTAGGATCATAAATTTGCATAATTTCTTCCTTTTTAGTCTTTTAAGGTAGATTGGAGCATACTTTTGGAGAAGTGGAAGCTAAGGAACCAATTGTACAAGCAAGGAAGCATCAATGAGGGAAGAGGAGAGTTTCAAGAAGAATTCTCAGGCATATGATCGAGAAAATAGACCAGAGAAGTTTCAGCACAAATTCTTGGGCATGTGCTCGAGAAAATGAAACAGAAAGTTCAAAGATAAAACTATTAGCATATGCTCGAGAATTATGCTCGATAATAATGCTTGAGGATTTTTTCCATACAGATTTTTATATTTAGTCTGACCCAGTTTGTCCCGGATTGACCCAGATCCATTTTTACACATTAAAATCCTATTTTTTGAGGGTTTAGAACATAATTCTAATCTTAATTTTCAGCCTCCTTAGGGAGATTTGTATCCAACCTTCTTAGGAAGAGCTGATACTTTGGAGAGAGATTACTCAAGAGACTTTGTTCTTCATGTGGATCTTCAATATCAAACCATCTATCTAGAGTTTCTTTTTAATCTATTCTCTTAATCTTTTTCATTGTGCTTTGTTAAGTTGAAGGTTTGATAGATCTAGATTTTGATGATTGGCTTTTGATGTTTAGGATATTAGATTCATCAATTTAGATGTTCTTAAAGCTAGATTTAACTTAATCTCTTAAATCTAGAAACTATGGGTTTTATTGTCCACAAGGTGTTTGATAAAATTTCGGAATGAACTATATTGGTAATCCATGTTTTAGATAGAGCTTCATTATCTTCTTGAGCATCCTTAGCATTTTGCCATTCTCTTAGATCAATCTCTTTACCCTTGACTTATTGCAAAAGAGAGATATATATTTGGAAATAGATCAAATGAAAGCAAAAAGAATTGATTGTTATAGATTGAGTCAACGCCTTGCAATCATATTGTAGTCAGTACTAGATTCCATGTTGATTCGAACCTTGAAAATTGGAAAAAGAATCCCAAAATAGGAATATATCCTTCTCTAATACCCCCCTAATGTTGCGGTGACATGTCAAGAATCCCAACTTGGACAAAAGATATGTGAAAGTCAGAGCACATAAAGCCTTGGTGAGTAACTCAACAGGTTGCTCTTTTGTAGAAAGATGAGTTGTGGTGATGAGATTCGATTCCAAGGCATCTCGAACAAAATGACAATCTTGCTCTATGTGCCTTTTCCATTCATGAAAGACCTGGTTGGCAGCAATATGTAGGGCTGATTTGCTGTCACAATAGAGTGTCATTGGCTGATCATGTAAAACACCAAACGTATGTATACTTCTTTGAGCCATTCAAATCTTTTAATGTATATGCCATTGACAGATACTCAGCCTTAGCCGAAGACATGGAAATTGTTTCTAGCTTCTTGGTTTTCCATGAGACTGGTGAATTCTCAAGTAAAAATAATGTATGCACTCAAGGATTGTCTTGTCAATGAACAAGCAGCCCAATCAGAATCACAAAAAGTTTTAAGTGATAGATTAGAATCTGACCGAAGTGTAATTCCTTGCGCAGGAGTTCGCTTGATGTATCATAGTACACGCAAAACAGCTCGCCAATGTACACCAAGGGGGGCGTTCATGAACTATGACAAAAATGAACACTGTATGAAAGCTCCCATCTAGTAAATCTCAAATAAATCAATTGACCAACAAGACATTGGTATTATTGAGGGTCTGGATGGGTTGAGCCTTCGGCTACAGATAAGCTATGATTCATTTCAATTGGTGTAGAAGGTGGCTTTGAAGAAGACCGGATTCAACAACAATATCGAGAGTATACTTGCATTGTGTAAGAAAGAAACCCTCGTATGATCTTGCAACCTCAATACCCAAAAAATACTTCAACTTTCCCAAATCCTTCATATGAAACCACTTATGTAGATAGTTCTTGAAAAGTTTTAGCCTAGCGAGATCATTGCAAGCAACAACAAAATCGTCAATGTAGATGAGTATGTGAAGACAAACCTTGTCATTCATGAATGAGAAGTGTGAGAATCGGCTTTGCTTTGTAAAAATCCATAGTTGAGCAATGTTGTATGAAGCTTTCAAAACCAACATATAGGTGCTTGTTTTAGACCATAGATGGATTTCTTGAGTAAGCAAACATTGTTCGGATTTGAACCTTCAAAGCCAGGTGGAAGTTTCATATATACCTCTTCCTCTAAATCACCATGTAAGAAGGCATTATAAACATTCATTTGGTGCACTTCACACTTCTTTGCAGCACCAACATCGAGCAAAATCCGAATAGTAGTAGGTTTTGCAACAGGTACAAATGTATCAGTGTAATCAACACTTTTTGTTTGCTTATTTCCAAGAGCCCCCAATCTGGATTTGTGCCTTGATAGTGTCCCATCTGATACTTGATTTGATAAACAACTTACTTCATATAGCTTTATTTCCTGGCGGTAAATCAGTGACAAACCAAGTGTTGTTTTGTTGAAGTGAGGAATGCTCATCGCCCATTGAGTTATTCCAAACTTTCTTCTGCATAGCTTCTTTACAAGATCTTGACTCAAAATTGTCTTTAAGCGCAGCTAAAAAAGCTTGATGAGAAGGTGAGTATGATTTGTCACATACGTAATTGGAAATGAGATACAATGAATTACCTTGAACCGTTGTAGAGGAACTGTGATTGGCGGATTGAGAAGTGAGGAAAGGTATACTTGTAAGAGATGTCAAATTAGCTACAAAATTCTTCAACAAAAATGATGGTTGGCGAACATGTTGACCACGAATAAGCTGTTATTGTTTAATTGGCTGTATAACAACCATAAACGGGTCATGAGAAACCGGTTATGTAGCTAGAACTGGTTCTGGTAGTGATAGTAAAGCAGCATCATACTCAATAGATGGTTGTGATGATTAAAGATCCACATGAGAAGACTCAGGTTGAGGTGTGTGGTCCATCAGAGGTGAGATAATTTCTTGTTGTAACTGAAAAGGAGGTGACCAAGTATCATACACATCAGCTGATTATGGCATTGAAGACGTACCTGGAGAGTTAAACTCAGTGAACTCATCTTCTAAGAAGGTCACATCACGACTATATATAAATTCGTGATGGTCAAGATTATAAAGTTTTCATGCCTTTTTCCCATGTGGATAGCCAACAAAGATACATCGACGACTTCTCTCTCCAAATTTGTCATTGTCTTGAGAATGTCTATGTGCATAGCAAACACATCCGAAGACCCGAGGAGTATCATAAGTATGTGGCGAATTATGAAGCAGTTCATAATGTGATTTACCATTTAGTAATGGGGTTGGTGTGTGGTTTATGAGAAACGCAGCTGTTAAAATACTTTCTCCTTAGAATTTGGTTGGTAAGTTGGCTTGAAAGAGACATGCACGAGTAACGTTTAGTATATGGCGGTGTTTCCTTTCCACGTGGCCGTTTTTAAGAACTCATTGCACAAAAATTCTTTATTAAGTCTGACGTCTGATTTTTCTTGTATCAAATAAACCCAAATTGCACATGAGTACTCATCAACTATAGTAAAAAAATAAGCAACACTACAAGAAGAAGGAGTATGATAAGAACCCTAAACATCGCAATGTATTAATTCAAAAGGTGTGAAAGCTTTATTAAAACTATCTTGAAATGTAGTACGAGTTTTCTTGGAACGAAAACACACATCACAAGTTTTGGAATGATCCAAATTAACTCACAAAGCTTTATCAGAAAATGGTAAAAAGGCTAGAACTTTTGTAGAAGAATGACCAAAACGATGATGCCAAAGTACAGTAGAGGATGAAGTACTTCTCTTTAAACTGTAAGATTGTGCAACTGTAACTCCCTTGAAGTAGCATACTCCCTCACTCTCTTCACCGTCTCCAATCAAGATTCTCGTAAAATGGTCTTGTAAAACACATAAAATATTAATGAAAATAGCAATGCATCCAGTTTGTTGTATTAACTTACGAACAAAGATAAGAGTGTAGTTTAAACTCAGAACAAATAACATATCTCGCAAAGTATAAGAATCATTCAATAGTAAATTCCCAATATGTGTTGCATGAGACGCACAGCCATCATGTAAAGTAACTCCACAGGAATATATTGGTTTAAGATCCATTAATAAAGACTCATTACCAGTCATATGGTGTGAGGTGTGAGTATCAATAATGACATAAGTAAGTTTTGTTTTACCAGATACACGATTTTCGGATATTTGTGTTAGTTGATTCTAGAGCAATGCTATAAGCTGTGTTACTTGATCCTTTGTTGGCATTGCAATAGCGGGCTGTGAGTTCAGCGAAGGAGGTGAAGCCAAGGCGATGGTGTTTGCACGACCACGACCCCTAGAGCTGCTACGACCACCATGACCTCATGCATTGGCATAAGGACCTTGCTTATGTTGTTGTTGTTCGAATAACCATTCAGGGTATCCATTAAGAAGGAAGCACTCAGAGATGTCATGGCCTTTACAATTAAAATGAGTACAAAAATGCTTAGGATATCATGTTTTTGTAGTCACTGCAGTCGCAAGAGACATAGTAGGCGAGGGAGCATTAGCATGAAAACCAACAGCATCATGATTAACTTCCTTGGAGCGTAGAGAGATGATATTCTGTTCTTCATGAATAATACAAGCATAGACCGAGTTTAAATCCAGAAGAGGGTCTTCATCAATTATTTGAGATCTACTTGCACCGAAGCATGAGTCATCGATCCCAAAGAGGAATTTGTCGACCTTTGAATCTTCATGTTCCTTCTCGATCTCAGCTGCAGCTGCACACGTACAAGATGGAGTGGAGATCAAGTTTTGTAACTATTCCCATAGTTTAGTAAGACGACCAAAATACTCAAGGACTGGCTAGCCATTTTGAAGACACTTTGTGTTATTGTTTTCAACCAAATATCGACGAACACCACTCTTGACTGAGAAACTTTGTTTGATCGATTCCCAAAGCTTGCATGCAACAGGAACATGTGTGACAGTAGATCTGATTGTCATATCAATTGAAATTCTGACCCACCCGACAATCATTGAATTAGAAGCACTCCAATATGCTAAATCAAGATTTGCCGTTTGTAGCGAGCCATCAATGAATCCAGTTTTTTATTTGACTTGTAGTGAATTGAAGTAATATGTAGCTCACTTTTCATAGTTATCTTCTCAAAGGAGAACATGTGTAATCAAAGCACATGGATTATCAGAAGGGTAGAGCGTGTAGGAAGAGACAGTCGATGATGTAACCTCAGAAGAAACAAGAGAAGGATCAAACATGTTGGTGAATGATCGTTGTAGAAATGTTTTTAAAAAATGAAGAAAGCAGCGTAGAGGAGACTGAAAAATTAGGTTTCCTACTTTGATACTATGAAAATATTTAGGAAAAGGTTGAGTATTCATTATCAAATCAAGGTATTTATACAACTGATTAAACTTAAAACCCAATAAATAAAGATAACTATATATCTACAAAATAGAAAGATATCCTTTCTCTAATAAAGCTCAAGTGCTTCTAATGACAAGTTATTTTTATTTTTTATATTATTTAAGTGTTAGATATATTTGAATAGCGAACCTGTTTAGGTGGACAGTTGGATTTCAATCTTTTTGTAAAGAGTTGATGCAAATGCTAACTAGCAGGTACTTTATCTGAATTAAAACAATATCATAGTATATATCAAAATTTTCCAAATCAGAACTAATTACTAGTTATTGGAATGATATGATTAAATATTTACCACTGCCGTATACCTTAAGTCTTCAAGAATTCGATTTCAACTATATATGTGCAACTAAAGCCAGGTGTCCCACTAAGGTGTGTTCAGTTCTAATAAAGTAAATTAATATTGTAGAAAGAAAATACAATGAATTAATTGGTTATTAAAAGAGTAGTGGCTATAAGCCTAAAACTTGACCCATAATTTTATTGCTATATAACCATTTTTCTATTGACACCCACCTAACTGTATAATAATCATTACATGTAAAATCATATTCACCAACATTTACAAAATTCAGGATTTTTTATTTCTTTTCTTTTATTTGGTAAATTTTCTGATATAATTTTTTTTGTTAATAATTTTCTGACACTTAAAATTATTTACAAACATGATATTTTCTAGAAATAATTGGTCATAGCATCTCAAGGAGTTTTAAAATTGTTGGGAATGACCCAATGTTTTTTTCTCTTGTGGGAAATACCACTTTTATGACATTTATGGTATTTTTAATAATCATGTTGCTCTTTCAAAAATAGAAGAAAAAAAGGGAAAAGAGAGGGAAGAGGAGATAAAAGGTGGAAAGAGATAAAATATTTGTGTGGGAATATGGAAAAATAAAATAAAAAAATTGAGCAATGAACCATCAACACGTGACAGATGCTAAGAGAACATGTGAATTTGTGCTTGGAAAAGAATATGGACATAAAAATAGATGTCTAAAACGGACATAAACGTAACATATGGACATGAACATAAACATGTCTAAAACCGACACAAATATAGGCGATGAACATAAACATGTCCCGAATAGATATAAACATGTCATGAATAGATATAAACATGTCACGATAGAAGTAAACATGTCATGAATAGACATATACATATCATGACAGATAAAAACATGTCAAGATGGACATAAACATGTCATGGTTGACATAATATATCAGAGATGGAAATAAACATGGATGGACATGGATATGCCTAAAATTTCCATAGACATGTATAAAATGGTCATACATATAAACAATGAACATAAACATCGAATCGATGGACATTAATATGAAATCGGTTTTTGTCGAGAGCGCGAGAGAAATGAAAGAGAACTGAGAGAAGAGAAATCAAAAGAATCATGGAAGAAGAAAAAGAAAAAAAAGGAACAAAAAAGAAAGAAGAAGGAAGAATGAAGAAAAATGAATAATGAATAATAAAGATGGACACTTTGGTCTTTTCTCTAATGTTAATTTGATTAAAGTGGCGGTGTGGAGGAAGTTAACTTTTTATGGAATTTTGGAAAATTTCAAATTCAAAAGTGACATAATACAAAATAATGAAAAATTGTAATAGATGACATATAAGTTTATGGTATTAAGTTTTAGGTTAAGGCTACATTTGTATTTGTATCTTCATAGTACACAAAATTAAGACAATTATAACTTTTTTTTATTTCTTTCTCTCATTCTCTCTTCTCTCTCACGTTTCTCTTCACTTTAATTCTTTCTCACTTCATCTATTTTTCAGTCTTCTCTTTTTCATTCTCTCTAATTACAAAAAAGGTTTTTTGATAACAATAAAACTTGTTTTTTCCTATATAAAAGGATGCATCATGACTTATTCTCATAATTTTGGTGTATAAATCAAAAAGTGAAAATATTATTTTTATCAATTTCTTCAGATATTTGATTGTTTATTGATAGATCTATGTATATGTAAAACAAATATTCAAAAATGAAAAAAAAATAATTACCAACCGCCACCATAGTTGCACGTTAGCTTAAGCTCTCATTAAAAAGATGATGATGAATTTGAAAAAAAAATTGATAACAAACGATAATTATTATTTCATCCAGTAACTATCATTTTATCCCCTAACTATTACTTTAAGCGATAACTTATAGTTTATCCGATAACTATCCAATTATCAATTAATTTTAATTATTGCAGTCTTCTTAAATATTTTCAGTTATATTATGTTGGAGGTGGATCTGAGATCCTACTTCAGTCCACTGAAAACAATGGATCGAATACAAAAGAACAACCCGGTTGCAAGCACTAAGTCTTCAACTCGGATAATAAACTTCGACTCAGCAAAATGTCTTGTCTCGGAAGATTCCTCAAATCTGAAGAGAAGTCGGATGACACATTACCAAACAAGAAATGGAAGCTTTCATGTTCCGACATGGAAAGTTTCCATAAATCTAGCATGAATCTTAACAGACTCAATCTGATCAAAAGATCTGTAAATCTTTATTTATCTTCTACACATGTAACCGTCTCTATAAACTATAAATAGAGGCTTCATCCTTTGAAAAAAGGATCTGCTTTTTAGCATACTAAAGTCTAATAAGAACACCAAATCGGCAATCATCTCTCCTTGTTCTTAGTTAACTAGCTCTTGCTCCCAATCCAATCTACAAGTGTCATTGCCCATTCTTCTCCATTCTTTTAATCGAGAACCTCCGTTTTAGTACTCATTGTGCTAAGACCAGTTCCAACAGTTGGCGTCGTCTGTGGGGACGATATCATAGGACATCTTCACAAAAGCAAGAGAGAACTCCAAGAGAAGAAAGATGGTTGAAGGCAAAATCACCATAAGCTCACGGGAAAGGAGGGAACCTCTACCTCAGGAGCACGTCGATTTAACGAATGTGTCAATCCTGAATTCAACTCGAACTCAGGAGGAGAACCAACAGGAAACATGGGAAGACATTGACATTCGGCCACCATCATCAGGATCACTGACGCTCGAGACCTTAGTGCAAAACTTTATCGCACAACATGAAGCTTCTGATCGAAGAAACGCTAAATGATTAGATACACTAGAATCTCGTATTAATGAAAGTAGTCTCCCGATAACATAGGTCAACAGGCCATGCGCGGAAGCATTGGCTAGTGTTCAAAGAACACTAATTAGAGATTTATCGAGTCCGCAGCAAGCAAATACCTTGGTGCAAGATCATTCCGCCATACCAAGCATGCCTGGACAACATGGTTAAATAACATTAGACGTTATGACCGTATTAAAGTTTATGGACAACATGAGGTCAAAATTCCATCAAACAACCAGCTCGGCACCCAAGATAGGAGGAATCCTAGCTCAAGTACAGAACTCGCCATTTGCACCGGGGTTGAGAAGAATCTTAGTAAACAAAGGTTTGCGGCTCCAATGCCCCTTCTATTATGGGAATTCGGACCCGGTAGAATTTATGAGCGCCTTCAGTGTCATGATGAATGGGACCAACTACACTATGGACAATAAAAACACAGCTTACTATCAGCAGTTTGCAGAGAATTTGACTACAGACGCATTGGTATGGTTCACCAAATTGCCGGCCGGGTCAATCAAAATCTTCAACCAAGTTGTCGAGTTATTTATGAAGCAATACGCCTTATTCGTCAATCAGGGTACCTCGACTGCTTAGTTGAGATCCTTAAGACAAGGCTTTGACAAGCCCTTGAGTTATACCTTGGACATTTCAAAAAGATCTTGACAAAAGCTAAAGTCAGTGTTGATATGGCCATTGAAACCCTTCGAACTGGAATGGTGACCGATGAGGTACTTAAGTGGGACCTCTTCGTCAACAGGCCCAATACAATCTCCGATGCCCTTTTCAGAGCAGCGAGACACGCGGAGTACATAGAGGAAAAGCAAATCCTCTTGCAAAATCAAGATTTGCAGCGGAACTCGGCAACTAAAGAGCCGAGAGAAGGACACTTCAAGCCAATGCAGCATAATAGAGGGAAAGCAAACTCAGCAATCGCTAACCGATTTAGGGAGAATAGCAGCTCTATGATAAGTCATTTAACAACACCTACAATCGGAACAAATATTATGGGTTCCACAAGAAAGCAGGTCATTCGACCGCAAAGTGCAAATAGTTGCAAGAATTCCTTGCTGAGAAATTTAGTAAGTGAGAGTTGGAGGTTTTGGAAGAGGGAACCTAGAGGTACAAAGCACAAAAGCAGAAGAAAGCCAAGCTATGAGAAGCTGCTTTTAAATCAGAAAATCCGAAGGATGACACCTCAAAAGCAGCTAAGCAGCAAAACTCAGTAGGAGACGATGACAGATCCGATGATCCACGAGTTGTTGTCAGTGTAATCATGGGCAGATTGTAGTTTTGTGACGACACTATTTGTTCGATTAACAAATATGAATGAAAGGTTATTGCCTCAGTCAACTAGGAGCCCGTCATAGAAAGCATGCACGTAGTGGATTTGATGATCACTTTTACCGCTGAAGATATCAAAGGAGTCAGCTTCCCGCATAATGACCCCATAGTCATCAAGCTCCGAGTTTTCTACTTTCACGTTTTGATAAGATCGCACTGCTAGATGTTCAGCTCAAACCCGTTGATAGGACCTTGACCGCATTTGATGGAAGTACAATCAACGCGATCAGAATGGTGAAGCTAGCAGTCTGAGTTGTTGGAATTCCGAGATGGATCAAGCTACTCGTTGTATATGGGCACCAATCTACAACATGATCCTAGGAACACCTTGGATACACACGATGAAACTCGTGCCCTCAAGCTATCATCAATGTGTTAAAATCTCGATAAACAAAGGAGTCTATACACTCAAATGGGATCAGAAGATGGCTAGAGCTTGCTTTATCGCCGAGTTGAAGTTAAGGAACAAATCGTGCATGATCGCTCCATCAGTTGGAAGCAAAGTATTGACTAAACCACCTTCTCCCAGAAAGCCAGACAAATCAACTGCTGAACTCGTCAACATCGACTTGACCGACCCAACAAAATGTGTAAGCATCGATATCAACTTGAACAAGCCGATCAAAGAAAAGCTGATTCAGCTCCTTGAAGAGAATGTGACGACATTCGCATGGGTGCCAAGTGACATGCTTGGAATCAACCCAGCAATCATAAGTTATAGGTTAAATGTCGACCCGACATATAAGCCAATAAAGCAGAAAACAAGAAAGCTCGGGCGTAAGAGAACAAGGCCATAATTGAAGAGCTCAAAAATCTGATTAAAATTGGATCTATCACCAAAGTTGAATATCCTAAATGGCTAGCCATCCGGTAGTCATTCTGAAGAAGAATGGAAAATAGTGAGTCTGCGTAGACTTTAGTGATCTCAACAAAGCCTATCCAAAAGATAGTTACCCATTACTGAATATCGAACAAATCGTCAAGGCAACCGCTGGAAACGAACTTCTTTCATTCATGGATGCTTTCTTGGGATATAATCAGATTTGGATGCACCCCAACGACATGGAGAAAACTTCTTTCATCATGGAACGGGGCACTTATTGCTACAAAGCAATGCTATTTAGTCTGAAGAACACTAGAGCAGCCTACCAGCACCTCGTAAACAAAATGTTTGCTGACCAACTTGGGCAAACAATGGAAGTATATATAGACGACATGTTGGTCTAGTTGTTAAAAGCATAAGATCATGTCGATCATTTAGCTCGCAGCTTCAAGACTCTGAATGAATACCAGATGAAGCTCAACCCATAGAAATGTACTTTCAGGGTAACATCAAGAGGATTTCTCGAATACGTAGTCACTCAAAGAGGAATTGAAGCTAATCCGAAGCAGGTCACAGCAATCCAAGAGTTGACTTCTCCAAAGAATAAGTGAGAAGTACAAAGGCTAACGGGCTGAACAGCCGCCTTGAACTGCTTCATATCGCGTTCAACTGACAAATGTCTTCCATTCTACAACTTTTGCGTGGAAACAAAGAGTTCAAGTAGGACAAAACCTGCAAAAAAGCTTTCTCCTAGTTGAGAGAGTACCTTTCAACACCACTGATACTCACCAAACCAGAAAACAGAGAACCACTGTATTTATATATCGCAGTCTCTACCTCGGCAGTTAGTGGTGTACTAGTTCGAGATGATAGAGGAACTCAGTACCCGATCTTCTATATCAACAAATCATTAGATGGAGCCGAATCCAGATACCCGACTATAGAGAAGCTTCCACTAGCAGTACTTACTTCAGCCAGGAAGTTGCGATCTTACTTCTAGTCTTATACCATTATAGTATTAACAAATCATCCACTTTAAACGATATTGCATAGTCCAAATCAGTTGGGGTGATTGATGAAATGGGCAATGGAATTGAGCGAGTATGATATCGAGTTCAAAAAAAGCATAAGTGCAAAGTCGCAAGTCTTAGCTGATTTCTTAATCGAGCTATCTCTAGATCTAGAACCTGTAGAGTTGGCCAAGGAACAAACATGGAAGATATATGTGGATGGATCTTCATCCCAACACGGCTCAGGAATAGGCATTCGACTAGAAAGCCCTACGGGAGAAGTCCTAGAATAGTCATTCGGACTTGCATTCCCGACTTCAAACAACAAGGGAGAGTACAAAGCATTAATCGCAGGAATTAAACTAGCTAAGGAAGTCAAAGCTACTGATATCGATTGCTATTGCGATTCTCAACTTGTCGTTAACCAGGTTAATGGAGGTTATGACACAAAGAATGATCGAATGGAAGCTTATCTTCACACGGTTAAGGAGTTGACCTAGGACTTGAGATTTAGGATCAACAAAATCTTAAGGTTCAAGAACACGTCTGCCGACGCCCTAGCAGCTCTTGCGTCCACAATATATCCCATCCAAAGAAGAATCATCCAAGTGGAAAGTATCAGATTCCAAGATGGCACACGTCAAACTGAACAACCAATAAAAGGTGGATTAGCAAGACAAAATCCTGCGTACATTCCAGATGGCCAAACGCCAGAAGACAGATGGGCAGCCTGCCGATTAAAATTCATGTGTGTTTTTTATGGCCAAGTTAGCGAAAAACTTTACCAAAGAAGTACGAACATGGTACTACTCAATTGCGTTCACGGTGACAACGTCGACGAGACCATTAAAAAGACACATGATAGAGCAGGAGGAAACCACAACAGTGGAAAGAACACTCATTCAGAAGATCAGGTGACTCGAGTACTATTGGCCGACTATGGAAAAAGATTGCACCAAATACACTGCTAAGTGTGACAAGTGCTAGAGACACAGACACATCATTCACTCTCTCACCAAAGAGCTGACATCAGCAATCATACCTTATCCATTCATGCGAGGGATAATGGATATAGTAGGACCATTATCGTTGTAACGAAAAAAGAAGTTTATGCTCGTTATGACTTACTACTTCTCAAAGTGGGTCAAAGCAGAAGCTTATTCTCAGATCAAGGATAGAGACGTGAACAAATTTGTGTGGAAGAATATCATCTGCTGACATGTTCTACCATACGAGATCGTGACTGATAACAGATCTCAATTCATCTCGGCGAAGTTCACCAACTTTTGCTCCTGCTGGAATATCCCCGTAAGTAAGTCAACGCCGCAAAATCCAAAATGAAATGGCCAAGCTGAGGCCTCAAATAAATAGATCCTCGATGGTCTAAAAAAGCGACTCTCTAAAAAGAAAGGCAGTTGGGCTTCCGAGTTGGAGGGTGTACTATGGTCACATCATACCACACCTCGGATCGATCGGACGAAACCCATTCTCTTTTTCTCATGAAATGGAGGCTATCACTCCAGCCGAGATAGATGTGCCAACTCTACGCCGAGAACTTCTTTCGAAGAATGAGGATGCTAACAATAGTGCTATGGAAAATAGCATTGACGACTTAGAAGAAGAATGCCACGAGGCACTTCTTCGAGTACAAAACTATCAACAACAAGCCGCAAAGTACTACAATAAGAAAGTACACAGGCAACACTTTGCAGTCGGAGACCTTGTACTTCAAAAAGAGTTTGGAAACATGGATGAACTCAATGCTAGGAAACTCGGCGAAATTGGGAAGGACCATACATTATCTTTGAAATTGTAAAGCCAGGAGTCTACAAGATCGCTAACATAGAAGGAGTACCGATTCCTCAAAGTTGGAACTCCATCAACTTAAAGCGATATTACTACTAAAGACTCGCCAACTCGGCGATTAGATGCAACACTTAACGCATCTCTATATACTTAATTAATTATGCATTAAGAACTACGTCTTGGCTTGATCCCTTCGGGGTACGTAGGTAGCCTTCGGGTCCACCTAGAACTTTGTAAATAATTTTATTTTCCCCAAGTTGGCATCTAAAAAAAGAAGGTTACAACCTTTATCCTCCAAAGTCGCAAGTCGGGATAAATTCTCTTAAAAACAAACACAATTTATCTTTAAGCCGAGTCTTAAAATTTCACCGAGCCAACCTCGAAAAACTAGTTCAAATCACAAAATCTTCATCGAGTCTAACCTCGAGAGTCTTTTACTAAGGCCTAATCCTTATCTCAAATGCCGAGTTATAAACTCGCCGAGCTCAATCTCGCAAACTTAATATCACCAAGTCTAATCTCAAAAATCTCTGACTAAGGCCTAGTCCTTATCTTTAAAACCGAGTTCTAAACTCACCGAGGTTAACCCCAGAAAACTTATACAATACTTGACCATTACGAGACTAACCTCTCATAGCATTGACGAGAATCTAATTCTCACAAAAAAGACAAGGCATAAGCTTTGTATAGATCTTTTGAGATTAAAATCTCACCAAATGACAAAACATATTTTTGTACAGACTTGCTAGATCAGTTCTTGACCAAAGACAAAGCATAGCTATGTGTAGACATAATAAGATTAACTTCTCACAAAACGACGGAACATAATTCCGTACAAATTAACGAGATCAATTCTCGTCACAAGACAAAGCATAGCTTTGTACAGATTTACCAAAATTAAAGTCTCACTTAACGACAAAGCAAAGCTTTGTACAGATTTGCCAATATTAAAATTCTATTTAACGACAAAGCGAGCTTTGTACAAAATAATAAGATAAAAGTCTTGAAAAAAGACAGAACATTACTCCTGTACAGATAATCAGAAATTCCTTAGATGAAGTTTTACGAATATGATTTTCGAGTCCAAACTTCTTTAAACTCAAACTGAATCCTAAAGTCTCAGCTTAAAAGCCGCATAACGAAAAGTTCTCTTCCTAAGTTAAAATATGATCAAACTCTCTAAATGTAGGAAGAAACTTGACTAAATGCGCAAAAATAAAAAAAGATCTCGGGAACCAGAATTTATAAAACGACTAGTCAATCTATTAAACAGATTTTTCATTCACAATCAAGCGTCAAACTTCATTTCATTTACATAGGAAAAATATTAACAAAAGAAAGCACCGAGTACAAAAGTATGTGCAACTTTTAAAAGAGGCCAAGTGACGATTACAAAAGAAGACTACGACAAAGTCCAAAGAAATTATGGTGCTTCTAAGAGTCCACTTTCACCAGCATTGGAGGATTCTCCCACTTCAAAAAAGGGACGACCAAGTCTCCTGGAAGCAGCCGCGTCAAGCTCTTCTTATCAACAAGTTCCTTGAACTCGTTCACCTTGGCAATCATCAAATCGATGACCGCAGGAGGGATGTCGACTCCATTGTTGGTAAGCAATTAGAACATTTGTCCACCTAATAAACTGGGCGTACGACAAATGAGTCTCAAGGTTCCTGTCAAGATCATTGAACCGAGCAGCAATTCGGCCAAAACGGTCAGACAGTCGTTCATGAAGAACCTTGAGGATCTTCAAGTTCTCAACAATTAAGGCCTGGTGGAGTCAAGAATCAAAGCCCCCCATCATAGTGTCTAACTCGGCATGCAGCTTTAGAACCTCCTCGCTTGCTTTCTCAGCAGACTGGAAAGCAGCACCCTGATCAGAGTCAGCACATTCAAGCGACTCCGACAAAGCCTTGTTGCGTACAACCAACTTGAGGATGTTCTCACGCTCAAACTTCAAGTCGTTCTTGACACAAACAAGTTTCTTCTTTGCCTCAGAGAGCTTAGACCAAAGTTCAGCAACCTCAAGATAACTTCCAGCAACTCGGTTGGACGTGTTCCTCCGAGAACCACTTTCTAGGTTGGTAACAGACCTCTCTCGTTCTAACATGATATGGTTCAGGCAAGCGATAAACTGCAAAGACATCAAAAAAACAACAAGTCAGAAGTCGGAGGCAAGACAGTAAACACAAAGTAACAATCAAGAATCAATACAAACCCGGAACAGAAAGTACGAAGCCTCTTCATACTCCTCATGGTCCTTCATCTGATCCGGGGAGGGGAGACGCTCAAACGAAGTTCTAATCTGGCTCATAAAGTCAGTACACTCAGGCCACAAGTCCAAAATTGAACGTGGACTAGTGTGCTTGTGGGTAAATCGGAAATCGGGGTACCTATACCCCTTCCACGAGAAGCACTCGTGGAACCACTCCTATCGCCTCCTCTTGGAGAGCCAACCCTTAGTGGCGCATCGGCTCTCGCCTTTTTTGCTGGCTGTGAATCTCCACGGCCACACCCGGAAGGGACTTCAAAAATGTCCCGAGTTGAAGTAGCTAAGGGTGTAGAAGCCCTAGAAGGACCTCTAGAATACCAAACATACAAACCCTCACGCGCGGAGTTTACACTGGCTTCAATGTTTAGAAGTTTAAAATCCTCAAGACCCATCTCTTGAAGAAAAACGAAGAAAAAGTTAAAAATTTTGAAGGATTTTGAAAACGGAAGAACTCGGAAGTCGTCAAGTAAGATTGTACAGATGAAAAGTAAATGGTAAAAGAAGAAGAAGCCTAGTATTTATAGGGAATTACTGAAATTTGTAACGATGTGAAACGGTAACTATAACTAAACAGGGAGTAATCAAAGCAACGTCACGTGGTAATAATAATGATTCGCGTAAAATCAAGATGATTGTTTGACTAGCTCACTTGAAAACAAACATGTGGACCCAAAGATTCTGGAAGATAAAAAACCTTTCCGACTCGGAAATTTGTCACCAGAATGTTCCAAGTCTGGGGGGGACAATTGTTGGAGGCGGATTTGAGATCCTACATTAGTCCACTGTAAACAACGGGTCAAATACAAAAAAAAACAACCTGATTGCAAGCACTAAGTCTTCAACTCAGAAATATATTCAACTCGACGAAATGTCTCATCTCGGAAGATTTCCCAAATCTGAAGAGAAGTCGGAGACAAATCAACAAACAAGAAATGTAAGTTTTCCTGTTCGGACATGGAAATTTTCCAAAAATCTAGCACAAATCTTAACAGATTCTATCTTACCAAAAGATTTGTAAATCTTCCTTTATTTTCTACACATGTAACCGCCTCTTATAAACTATAAATAGACGCACAATCCTTTTTAAAAAGGATCCACTTTTTGGCAAACTAAATCCTAGTAAGAACACCAAGTCAGCAATCATCTCTCCTCGTTCTTGGTTAACTAGCTCTTGCTCCCATTCCAATCTACAAGTGTCCTTGCCCATTCTCTTCCACTCTTTTAATCCTCTATTCTATTACTCATTGTGCTAAGACCGGTTCCAACATATTACATTTTTGCATTTCTATTATTATTTTCTAGTCTCATACGTTTTGATGTCTTATACAAGTATAAGTGTTTTTTCTCGTACCACCATATCTGACTTTGTTATGTTCTTACGATACCTCTCAAGTAACCGACATGTCAAACTCTAGGATCATGATTTCCCTTCTCATCAACAGCTATGGCGTGATGGGCGTTGAAGCATGCTCACCCATTGAGATGAAAATACTTGAGTAACACTGCAAGAGATTGTTCTCTGTGTTTGTGCAAAATAATATGTAATCATCCACTATTATGCTTATTTATATGTTATTGCATTGGATCTTATACAATCGCCATTGTTGCATGTCAACTTAAGCATTCATAAAGAAGATGAAGATGAGTTAACAAAATTTCTTATAATATACTAATAAGTATTATTTTATCTGATAACTATTATTTTATCGAATAACTATTATTTTATATGATAGATATTAGACAATATATAAAATATTAAATTATATCTATTATCTTATTAGATAATTATCCAGTTATCAGTTAACTTATTTGTATTAATGTATAACATATCCATTAATCAAATAATGATATATGCAAATGAATGAGTTAACCTCAAATGCAATAGTTATCTGATACATATTTGTTTTGCATACTTATATACGTAATTACCACAAAACTTTTTTGTAGTTTAACGTCCAGCCCATCATCTTACCGAACTTCATAAATGTGTAACTGGCATAATTGAGCCTGAGTCCGAGTTAAAACATGATTTTTGAAGATTTGTGATGCATCCTTAGTGTGACTCTGTGTTTTGGCGCATTGATTATGTTTATTTTTGTTATGTGTACTTAGTTTTGAATCAGGAGTTCTTAAACAACAACTTCTTCAATTGGTTATAATGATATATGCAAACAAATTAATTGACTTTCAAATAAATCAGTTATCCGATACATCTTTGTTTTACATACATATAAATGTGTAGTTGACATTTTTTATCATATAAATTTATTGTGCCAGCAAAGGCAACAAAAATATTAAAAGAAATAAATAATATTAGAAATATATAATAATATATAAAGAATAAACTTCACAAGTGGAAGTAGTGAGCGGCTCCTCCTTTCTCTCTCTAAACGATCTCTCCTTTCTCCTCCAAACAACTCTTTCGTTCACCATCAATAGTCTTCTTCAAAGTCGGTGTTCGAAGGCTCCGGTGCTCCGACACTGGCTCCCCTTTCCTTTATTCTGTATTTTTGGTTCTTTAGTTTGCTTTTTTTCTTTCTCTCCATCATAGATATGTGGTGTCTTTCTCCTCCTATCTTTTGTCAATGGAGATTTTGAGTTTCTCTCGAACCTTATGACACTGATACCTTTCCAGCTCTTCTCCCAGCTCTATGCCCGGTAACACTCCAGAAATACTCTCAGATTTATCATACGGTCGCGTTTTCAAATCTGGCTTTTCAGATCTAAAATTTTCAGATCTAGTTTTGTATTGCATCAAATCTGACTGCTACTGGGACTACAAACTCGTCTCGGTGAGTCAATAATGATCTCTTCTTCACAAACTCAACATGCATTGGAGGCTGATGAAGTCCTTGTATATTTTGTAGGTGGTTCCATCTTTGATGTTTTTTTAAATCTACAAGGTTTTCACAGGTGATAATAGTTTTAAGCAGCTTTTGCGGAATTTTTTTTGAGAATGAATCTATGGAGAATGATGGTTGGTAGGCGGTTTCTTGTTGTTAGGTAACTACTTTTCTATTCCAAAAGACATTTAGGAAAACACTCTCTAATCCTTGCTTCTTAGCAAAATGTTTTTTATGTTTTTAGTTAGTTTCTAATAAGCTACTATTGAATTGTCATTGAGTTTTATGACTAGCATTTGTTTTAAATCTTCATTCTCACAAGTTGTGGAGATTATGTTGTTAAAAGATTGAGGCCTTTAAACTTCTTTTTATCTAATATTAGCCTTTTGAAGTGAGAAAAAAAAAAACTTCATAAGTGGACCATTAAAGTTAGTTTGATACTAACCCTTTATGTATGCCATGTTATCTACCAAAATTTAAAAACTATATGTTAGTTATCTAATTAACTATTCAAAACCTGTTAGTTACCTAATTTTCCCCAAAATAATCCCTATTATTTATTTCATCTACAGTGTTCTTTTTACTTCACCAAAAGATTCTTTCAGTCTCAAATTTATGTTTATGGTTTTATGATTACACAGTTACGTTGCTCTCTTTAACTGTCTAGAATCCAAGAGTTCCTCAAGCGAATATTCGTATGCATGTGCGAAACACATCAGGTTAATCTCAATATCAAGTTGTAGCTTAAACAAAAAAACCATCAACTCGTAGTTATCTCAAAGCTGTCTATTAAAAACAAAAATTTTAAATAAGTATGAAACTCAGACCACAACATTGAGTTCGAGCTCGAACTTGAGATCACAATCATGAAGGGACGTGTCCTGTGTATAACAGTAGAAGCGTCGTTTATTAATAGCCGAAGAAAATTCGATCTATTTCATGGTTTGACGACATAATAAAAATCGACACCGTGTTGAAATGTTGATGATGGCTTTGCTTATCCATGGGCATTTTATTTGGCTCACATGTCCCTTCGAGATTTTAGTCACTTTTAGTTACAACTTTTTGGGTATTAAGGTAACATAAATTAAACCATCTGATCATTAAAATAATGTATTCCCACTGCGTAAAAACAT
The DNA here is from genome assembly GCA_900406435.1 of Lepidium aucheri. Taxonomy (NCBI): domain Eukaryota; kingdom Viridiplantae; phylum Streptophyta; class Magnoliopsida; order Brassicales; family Brassicaceae; genus Lepidium; species Lepidium aucheri. Next base: position 14,033 of record OVBA01001482.1, on the reverse strand, counting down.
TGTTAAGCTTACTTAAAATTACCCTGGGTATTTCAGTACCTGTTCAAGTCTGGGTCGGGTACTTTTGAATTTTCAATTTTTGGTTAATTAATTAATACCCATTTAGATATGTTTAGTTTTTGGGTCGAATTCAGTTCGAGTATAAATTGGATATAAAATCTATAATTTTTATCTATATTTATATAAAAATCTAATATTAATAAGAAAAACTGCATGAAACAGTTCTTTTGAGTTTCAAATTACCTGAAATAACTCATTTCACAACATCATACGAAATATCCCTTTTAAAACATGGACAAAAATACCAATATAATTATCCAGGGTGGATATAATTGAAAAATCAAAACGATATTTTACATAATTTAAAACTCAAAAAAACTATTCCACCGAAGGTTAAGAAAAAGAGTATTTCACGCAATTTAAAACTTAAAAAAAGCTACACCATAAAATATTCTCAATTAATAAAGATATAATAAAAAAATTCTAAAATAGTCAGTACTTTTACATAAATATAAGAGGAATTTTAAGAAATGCCCTTTTTGATATGCTCCTTTTCAAAAAATATCCCCTTATGCCTATTTATCTCTCTCAATTTTCAAAGGAAATGGTAGATTTTGAAAAGGGTATGTTAAAAAAGGCATTTTTGAAATTCTCCCTAAATATAAGATGTACCCATTTAATTATTGATTCGGTTCTAATTCAAATTCGACTTTGATTTTTGGGGTAAATAGATTTTGGACCCATTCAGATATTACGTCAGATTCAATCCCTTTTTTTGGGTCAATTTTATTGTGGGTTTCAGATATCATGTTTTATGCCTAAGGCTACCTAAAATGATCTAGATAGAATTATTTATAATATTCAAAAACCAAATTCAAATGATTAAAAGTTATAGTAATAATCTTAATTAAATGAGAAGTATGTCCTTAATCTAGTTTGGCACCAGGTGGAGAATCAAATCCTGTCAGTTCCAATGAGATCAATTTGGCTATGAATTGGATATTTGCCGATCTCATTAGTAAAATGAATGAATAAGGTTGACAAAAAAGAAATATGTCAAAAAAACCTCAACTTTCGAAAATGGGTTTAAAAAACCATAAATGTATTTGAAATATGTCATGAGAAATGCCCCTTTTCTTTTGTAAATTATTTGAAATATACTCCACAATATTTAAGGAGGATTTATGAATCTTAAGGGGTTGAGATTGCAATTTAGGATAATGGAGAAAGTAGTAGCAGCCATAATTAGCTGGAAAGTAGTCCACGTTTGAATGTTAGTGCTAGCTAAAAGTTGAAGAGTTTGGGTTCTGAAATTAGCAAATAGTAAAAAGCAATCTAAACCCCTTAGAGTGTTGTTTTGTAAATATATAGAGTTGTTGGTTAATTTGGTGAAATGGATCATAAATCTTCAGGTTGCAGATGTTTGGTCTTGTGAAGTATCTCTGTATGTCATGCTAGTTGGAGCATATCCTTTCGAAGATCCTGATGAGCCAAAGAACTTCAGGAAAACAATACATGTAATCCTCTTTATTCATGCTATGATTTATTTGAAATGCTTTCTTCTGTGCTAAAGGATCTGAAACTATTTTGAACATATGTTGTTAGAGAATCCTGAATGTTCAATATGCAATTTTGGATTATGTTCACATATCTCCTAAATGTCGTCATCTCGTCTCCACAATATTTGTTGCTGACCCTACAAAGGTATAACTTCAAAGCTTCATCTGTAGTATTATCATGTTGTTGAATCAGATCAACCAGGACAAAGCATAGAAGAGATCATGCAGATTATTTCAGAGTGTGGTAGACTTTATAGACTTTATGGTAGCCTATAACAAGAGTAGTGTAGTAGACTTTATGGTAGGCTATAACAAGAGTGTGGTAGACTTTGTGGTGAACATAACTGAGGCTTTTCAGATTGTTAGTTGGATTCAATTTGATTTTTTTGTCTGTTTTTTTCAGCTAAAGAACAACATTCAATATCATAGTCATCTTAATGAGCTTGCCCAGATGATGAGGGGGATTAGTGAAGATGCATTCACTGCCATAGAGAATAATTCTTGTGTAGGAGTTTTTCTGAAGTTTGCAACTGCGGAATACAAGTTTACCGGGAGGCATTTGCAGCATTTGTTGCCTAATAAACTCAAAACACTAAGGGAGTATGAGATTTGGTTCTTAATTGGGAATCGACCTAATCGATTTTCCTTGAATGAGTTCGAGCAGATTACGAGGCTTAATTTTTGGCTGCCTGATGTATGATAGATTCAGATCTGTTTAGTAGACTTTGTAAAGGTAGACTATGTAGTAGACACTGAACAAGATATTGGTAGACTTAATTATTATTGTGGTAGGCTTTCAAATTTTATTTGGTAGACTTACTAGTCATTTGTTTTCCAGAAATGAATTCTCGAGACACAAGAAACGTCTGACCCTACCTGCCCATCATCGAGAGTCCTCAGAATCCCATTGTATAACCAAAAGAGCAAACAAAAACCCAATGATAATAACGAAAACGATGAAATGGTCATTGACCTAAGCCTTTCTATCGACATCCATTTGGACATCATGAACCTGAATGATGAAATGGAGTCAAGGCTTTTGGATCCCTGACGTAAGGGTAAAAGCTTTGTTGTACCCAGCCTCGAAGACTTCATTTACATGGACGACGTCTTACCTAGACACATGCGGCAACAAACTCTTGCTGCAAACCGGGTTGAGTACCAAAATGTTTGGTAGACGTTGTTTTTAAAGTCTATTATACTAGTATTTAAAGTCTACTATAAAGAATTGTTAACACAATTGATTTCGATCTTTAACAATGGAGCCTTTGTTGTAGGGCCACATTTATTAGAAGAAAGAGGTTGGTAAGCGCACGTGGGTAAAATAAATGGTGGGAAAAATCGTTTTTTTAGTTCTAGGTTAAATATTCAAAGTCTACCACACTGTTGTACTGCAAATGAAAGTCTACCATGAAGCACTTAAAGTCTACTATAAAAGATTGTTAACAGAACGCAAAGTTTACTACACTAGGATTTAATGTCTACTACACGTAGATTTTCCGCCTGAAAATCAAGACTTTTAATTCTACTATAAAGGATTGTTAACAGAAAACAAAGTCTACTACACTAGAATTTAAAGTCTACTACACATACATTTTCCCCTTGAAAATCAAGATTTTTAAGTTTACTACAAAGGATAATTAACACAAAACAAAGTCTACTACACGTAGATTTTCCCCCTGAAAATCAAGAATTTAAGTCTACTACAATGGATTTTTAACACAAAATTAAGTCTACTACACTAGGATTTAAAGTCTACTACACGTAGATTTTCAGCCTCAAAATCAAGACTTTTAAGTCTACTACAAAGGATTGTTCACATAAATTAAAGTCTACTACACTAGGATTTAAAGTCTACTAGACGTAGATTTTCCGCTTGAAAATCAAGACTTTTAAGTCTACTACAAAGGATTGTTCACAGAAATTAAAGTCTACTACACTAGAATTTAAAGTCTACTACACATAGATTTCCCCCCCCCCAAAATCTAGACTTTTAAGTCTACTACAAAGGATTTTTGACACAAAACAAAGTCTACTACACTGGGATTTAAAGTCTACTACACGTAGATTTTCCGCCTGAAAATTAAGACTTTTAAGTCTACTACGAAGGATTGTTAACACAAAACAAAGTCTACTACACTAGGATTTAAAGTCTACTACACATAGATTTTCCGCCTGAAAATCAAGACTTTTAAGTCTACTATAAAGGATTGTTAACACAAAACAAAGTCTACTACACTAGGATTTAAAGTCTACTACACGTAGATTTTCCGCCTGATGAAAATCAAGACTTTTAAGTCTATACAAAGGATGTTAACACAAAAAAATGTCTATTACACGTAGATTTTCCGCCTGAAAATCAAGACTTTTAAGTCTACTACAAAGGATTGTTCACATAAATCAAAGTCTAATACACTAGGATTTAAAGTCTACTACACGTAGATTTTCCGCCTAAAAATCAAGACTTTTAAGTCTACTACAAAGGATTGTTAACACAAAACAAAGTCTACTACACAAGGATTTAAAGTCTACTACATATAGATTTTCCCCCAAAATCTAGACTTTTAAGTCTACTACAAAGGATTGTTCACATAAATCAAAGTCTAATACACTAGGATTTAAAGTCTACTACACGTAGATTTTCTGCCTAAAAATCAAGACTTTTAAGTCTACTACAAAGGATTGTTCACATATATCAAAGTCTACTACACTAGGATTTAAAGTCTACTACACATAGATTTCCCCCTGAAAATCAAGAATTTTAACTCTACTACAAAGGATTGTTCACATAAATCAAAGTCTACTACACTAGGATTTAAAGTCTACTACACATAGATTTTCCGCCTGAAAATCAAGGCTTTTAAATCTACTACAAAGGATTATTAACACAAATCAAAGTCTACCATGAAGGCCATCAGAGTCTACTACACTACGATTTAAAGTCTACTATACTTATATTCCACCTGAAAATCATGACATTTATGTCTACTACAAAGGATAGTTTACATTTCACAAAGTCTACCTTCTCATGTAAAGTCTACTACACATGACCTTGTTTAGTTTGGTGGACTTTAAACTTAGCGAATTGCTGATGTGGCAGTTTTCATTAGTGGCATTTTCGTAATTACTTTTTTTCAAACAATAAAAGGGTAAAATGGTATATAAAAAATTATGACGCTAGTCTAGTAATTTATGCACCATTTTAGTAACTTTCAATAATTATACACTAGTTGAGTAATATTCCATATAATATGAACCATTTGGGTAAATTACCCATATTTAAGTGTAAATCAACTCCCTTTTTGAAAAATGGTAAAACATTTGTCCAAAACGTTCTTGCTCAAGGAGAAGATAAAGAAGGGAGAGGAAAAAAGATGAGAGGAAGAAGAAAAGTTAAAAGAATTTAATGGGGAACTACAGAAAAGGGAGAAAGAAAAAAATGGTGAATTGATGACGGACACATAGCATATATTGTGGCCGTTGGTGGACAAGTACAAATGTCTATGGTCAATGTCCATGGGCATCAAAATAGGTCAAAAGTGATGGATTGACCCAATCAACCTAGACCCATCAGCCCATTAGAGTTGGAAATGTTGACCCTAATGAGTTAACAAAATTAATAGGTTGATGGGTTAAACAGTTTTGAGTTGGAATATGTTGGGTTATAATGGGATAATGGGTCGAAACGGGTTAACTGTTAACTTGTTAACATTTAAAATTTGAACTACAAACCAACCCATTTTTTTCTCTCTATTTTTTTCACTCTCTCCTTATTTTACTCTCTCTCTCTCTCTTCTTTTACTCTCTCTCCTCTTTTTACTTTTTCTCCTCTTTTTCCTCTCTATCCTCATTTTATTTACTCTCTTCTTTTTTACTCTCTCTGCTCTTTTTACTTAGCTCTCCTCTTTTTCTTTTTATTTCTTTACGTTATCTCCTCATTTTACTTTCTCCCTTCATATTAATCTTTTTCCTCTTTTTTACTTTGTCCCCTCTTTTTCTCTCTCTCTACTCTTTTTACTCTATCTCCTTATTTTACTCTCTTTCTCTATTTTACTCTTTCTCCTCTTTTTCTCACTCCTCTTTTTACTCTCTGTCCTTATTTTACTTTCTCCTCTTTTTACTATCTCTCCTATTTTTCTCTTTCTATTTTTTTTACTCTCTCTTCTTATTTTACTCAATCTCTTCTTTTTACTCTTTCTCCTCTTTTTACTTTTCTCTCGTCTTTTTTCTCATTATTTCTTCACTCTCTCTTCTCATTTAACTCTTTCTCCTCTTTTTTACTTTTCTCTCCTCTTTTTCTCTCTCTATTCTTTTATTCTCTCTTCTCATTTTACTCTCTTTTCTTTTATTTCTCTCTCTCCTCTTTTGCTCTCTCTATTTTTTTACTCTCTCTCGTATTTTTACTCTGTCTCCTCTTTTCTCTCTCTATTTTTTACTCTCTCTCTCCTCATTTTATTCTATCTCTTTATTGTACTATGTCTCCACATTTTACTATTTCTCCTCTTTTTCACTCTTTTTTTTACTTTTCTTTCTTCTTTTTTCTTATCTCCTCTTTTTCTCTCTCTATTTGTAAAAACAACTAAACTCAACTATTTACAATTAAAATGATGTAATGGGTTACCCACAAACCCGTCAAAATCTATCAAAAAATGGATAACAGGTCAACCCAACCCATTAAGTAAATGGGTAATGGGTTAACCATAACCTATTAATACTTAAACCCATTAGATAATGGGCTGGGTTGGGTTTGATTTATCCATGTTGACACCCATATCCATGAGTATAAGGATAACGGGTAGGAGTAGGGCACCTAGTTACAGTTTGCCAGAAGCATCGTTAGAGGCGTAGGTAGTCAGAAGTCAAAATTGTGGTCGATTTTTTTCAAGCTATCGAATCATCAAGGATATCTCTAGCAAATGAATGACTAAAATGTAGCAAGAACTGTGTACGAGACTAAGCATGGACATATGTTTATGTCCAGCATGGATAATAGTCCATGTCTAGCATGGACATTTGTATTGTCCATTGCCAGCTCATTTTTTACCTATGTCAATCGTCCATTCGTCTTGGACATTTATCTTTGTCAATTGTCCTCGTGGTGGTTTGTTGAACGGAGAAGATCACGAGAAGACTTCTAGGACTCGATCCTCGTGACTTGTTGATGATAGAACCGGTGGAGAAGATTTCAAGAATTGATCCTCTAATGGTGTAGAAAACTTTGCATAATGGATAGAAGAACGCCACACGAATTGGTGATGAAATTCGTGATAAGTTTACCGATCTACTAAGACTCCTCACTAGAGTAGATCTCGGCTAAGCTCTTGACTCCTCAAAAGAGATTAGACTGCAAAAAGATTTTCTTTGAAAGAAAACAATGATCTTTATTAATACTTTTTGTCTATCTAATACAAAAGAAATGAGTGAGCTTATATAGGCTCAAGCCACAACGGTCAGAAGCCTAACGTAAGAAAAAATATCAAGAAATAAGTGTCCAAATGGACAAGTGTTAGGGGCCATCGATCTTATAGCTGTTGGGAAAGATATGATGATCGCCGGATATGGAAAGTCTTCAAGAAGGAGGATTCGCCTAATCATGTGGGTGCTGGAGCATGGTAAGATTTCCCTTGATGAATCTGAGTGGTTTAGAAAGTTTCCTGGTTGCCACACATAAGTCTGGAGTCCCTTGAAGCAAGCTAATCCTAGACATTCCTTAAACAGCACCGGATAATATCTTCTTCTTGTTGGGCGTGTATCTAGAGGATCCGATGGTGGATTGATATGTTCTTGGGCTTCTTGGAACCATGAAAGATCCAATAATAATCTCCAAGTGGTCTGAATTGAAGGCCGCGTCTGAGCCGGGCTATGTAGCTTGATATTTGGCTTTGTCATGAATAAGGCCTTAGCGCAGAAGGTCTAACTTCTAAAATTCATAACTTTCAGCTTAGAACTTCTTTTGGGCTGATTTTACTTTAAGGAGTTAACTGATTGAGTCTGGAAGCCATATAAATTACTCTGATGTCTTAGTTCGTTTTGTAGCGTCTGCAGCTCCTTTATAAGTAACCGCATGTCCTCAATATCATCCCGGAAACATTGTTGAAATGACCTCCTTGTGTCCGAGTCAGATGCTTGACTGATGGATGAGTCATTGAGTTTAGGCAGCTGAAACATGTCTAAGAAGTTCGTCTCCCCTTTATCTTCGACATGTTTTCCAAGGAAGTTCGTCTCTCTTTTATCCTTGATGTATTTAGCTAAAAACTCAACAACCGAATCTAAACCTTGTACCATATAAAAAATATAAATTATAGATTAAGTCATTTTAACTCCACCGTTAAGTGATTTAACAGTGTATTTTACTAAAATACCACTTGGAAAAGGCATCTTCAAAGTAGATTTTGGAGCATGCTTAGTAAAGTAAGTCACTCAATGATCTACCGATGCATCAATTTGTTGGATTTCTGTGATTTCTCTATTCCTAAAAATTTCGTGGGATCTTTATTTGCCAGATTAAAACTACTCTCATGAGGTATATTTATGTGATATAGAAAGTTCTCACAACGATTTTCCGAATTTATTATATCTTATGGTGCTTTGATATTCAAGGTAGGGGTTATGTTTTTCCATATTGGCAAATTTTGTCAAAAACATTTTATTTATTTTGGTAGCTTGTGTATTTTGATTTGGTATAATTTTCTTCAAGAAATGATAAAAAACCTCGTGACCTAGGCGAGCATATTTTTTTGGGGGCTGTTTGGTGGTCAATGACTTTCACAGCATCAATGTTGACAACGCCTTTTGTTTCACTGATCTGGATTGAGCTGCAACATAGATTTAAACAAAATAAAACTATTGATAAAGTCTCTCAAAAACAACTTATGAAAGAAAAAGAATATTGAGAAAAAGTATTATTTAGAATTATTGTTATAGTAAAATATCTTGCAAAGCATACTTTAGCATTTAGGGGAAAAATGGAAAATTATACCAAAATAATAATGGTAATTTTTTGGGGTTGATAGAAATGTTAGATGAAATTGATCCAATAATGAAATAACATGTTGATCGTATTAATAATGGTCTTTTTCATCAACATTATCTTAGCCACAAGACCCAAAAGAGTTAATTTTGTTAATTTCTTTTCAAATTAAGTCTAAAATAATTACAAAGATAAAGGAAGCAAAATATTTTTCTGTGATATTAGATTGCACTCCTGATGTTAGCCACCAAGAACAAATATCTTTGATTATTAGGTGTGTAGATATTTCATTAGATTCTTTTAAAATAGAAGAACTTTTTATTGAATTTTTAAAAGTTAATGATACTACCGGCCAAGGATTTTTTGAAGTTTTAAAAAATGTGCTAATTTCCTTAGATCTTGATATTGATAATGTACGAGGTCAAGGATATGATAATGGAGCAAATATGAAAGGTAAGCATCAAGGTGTTCAAAAAAAGCTTTTGGATTTGAACCCTAGAGCTTTTTATTCTCGATGTAGTTGTCATAGTCTCAATTAGCTCTTATGTGACATTGGAAATTCTTCTGCCAAGGTAAGAGATTTTTTTGGAGTAATACAGCGCTTATATATTTTATTTGCAAAATCTATAAAGAGGTGGGATATTTTAAAAGAAAATGTTAAAGGTTTAACTTTAAAATCTTTATCAACGACTTGGGAAAGTCGTTTAGAAAGCATCAAAGCGATAAGATTTCAAATTTCTGATATAAGAGAAGCTTGATTTCAAGTAGCTGAAACTGATAATGATCCTATGATACAAAGTGAAGCTAAATTTTTGGCAATCTATGAACTTGTAAATTTTGAATTTTTATTAGCCATAGTTATTTGGTTTGATATATTACATGTTGTAAATTTATGTAGTAAAAACTGCAATCAAAAGACATGTTAATTGATGCTGCCATGGAAGAGGTAAAAAACTTAGTTTCTTTTTTCAAAAATTATAGAGAAACTGGATTTGCTAATGGGTTTGATTGTAGCTAAAGAAATTACCACTGAAATTGATATTGACCATGTTTTTCCTGAAAAACGTAAAATTCGTAGAAGAAGACAACATGATGAGATTGATAATGTTGAACCTCTTTTATCTGCCAAAGATGCTTTTAAAATTGAGTATTTTATTCATATCGTAGATCAAGCTATAGTTTCATTGATTAAAAGGTTTGAGCAATATGAGTTATATGATAATATTTTTGGGTTTTTATGTAATTCTGCTAAATTAAAATTATTAGATGATACAAGTTTAAAATTGCATTGTACTCATCTTGAAAATGCTTTTAAAAAAGATGAGTTGTTAGACATAAATGGTTATAAACTTTTTATTGAATTGAAACTATTTAAAGAGTTTTTACCACAAGATAATATAGGGGCAATTGATGTGTTAGAGATTTTAAAGAGATATAATAATTTTCTGAATGTGACTATTGCATATAGAATTTTGCTAACTATTCCTGTAATTGTTGCTTCTGCCGAAAGGAGTGTTTCAAAACTAAAGTTGTTAAAATCATATTTGTGGTCAACTATGTCACAAGAAACACTAAATGGTTTAGCTCTAATGGCAATCAAAAGTGATTTTTTAGAAGAATTAAACGTTGAAAAAATAGTTGACGAGTTCGCTTCAATATGTGCTAAAATAACTATACAATTTAGTTAAATATTGTAATTTTTTTTATATATAGGAGTTTCTTTATTTTATATTTTTATAAATAAAAATATCTTGATGCATATATTTAACTTCTGAAATTATATACTATAGGGCCTTTCATTAGTTTAGAAACATTGGGCCTTTAATTTGTTCGGAATGGCCCAGTTTGGTTAGATCTTTCTGTTAGGTTCTCGAAAATCCAAAATACATAGGTTTAGTTAGGTAAAGATCTCAACTGAATTCAAATATTTTGGTTTCAGAGGTTTCAATTTGATTTGTACCATTTTGTCCCTATGATTTTGGCCTTTATCTATTCTATCATGTACCTTTCATTTTTTATATGTAATTTTGCTTGTTCTGGTTTTTCATTTTCAATGATTTGTATCATGCAATTTTTTTTGTCTGCGGCAATATCAATATGGTTATAAAGGCAGGCCCATTAGCCAAAGTCCTACATAAATCTCGTAGGTGGTGGGACTCGATCCTTGGTTATGCATGTGCGCCTGCTTTTAATGGATTTACCATCAGCCACTAAACAAAATGTCACTTCCATATTACACAACTTAAATGATAAAAACATATCATCATTTTAGTTTCAATAGATAGTTGTATAACTTGGAACATTTAGCTTCTTAGTGAGGTTCACCAAAAAAAAATATGTTAAAAAATTTTAAAAAAAAAAAACGAAAAATTAGAAAGAAAACCGACCTGCCGAACCTGGATTGATCAATTTTTTCTTTTTTTCGTTTTTTTTTTAAATTTTTTAATATTATTTTTTTTTGGTTAAGAACCCCTAATATACATGCTCTAATACTTTACATATTTTAATGTCATACTAACAGCTTCGATTGAAGAAGAACTGCAGTGCTCCAGCGAAATGAGGATGAGGATGCATTTGGCTGCTCTCCTCATTCCTCGTTTACTCCTTGGAAACCTAGCAGATCGGTTCTTCTTGTTAGGTATCAGTTTTGAATATCTCAGTAAGGTATGGATTTTAATTCTTCTTCTTAGTGGTGGTTTTGAGTTTTTTCCATTGAAAATTAACAAATAGTCAATTCTTTTTTAAGCTTAATCATCATATTGTATCTTCCAGTTCTGTCTAGTACTAGTTAACTCAACTTTGATATAAGATGTTAAGTATTGATGGTAAGAAAACATGTCCATTATAATTTATTCTTTGTTAAAGTCAAACTTATTCTTTGTAGAATAATCTCTTAGTCCACTTCATTATAATTTCTACAAAAATTATGATTGGTTATTTTTTACATTCTCTTTTAAGCTTTGACTGTAACTTAAATGTGTTATTTGTAGTACCAAATTACCTCACTTCGGTTTGACATTACCGTATCTTGTTTTTGTTTATCTTTTTGCTGGGATAGCAAATGAATTCTGTCTGATTTTTGTTTAACTTTCACGCTCTTGTGTTTATGACATATTTTCATCATCATTTTCAGATGATAGAATTTGTTATGGAGCAGCAGCTGAGATTGAGGACATCAAGAACACCATTGCAACACTTAAGTAGCAGCAACTGTGGTTCAAAGACCTAATACAAAACAACTTCTCCAATACTCTTCTATGATGGCAGTGTTAGGAAAAAAGTAGTACTGGTGGTTAAATGATGTCAAGTGTAGATTTCTCTATTGTAAAACATAATTTCATTTTTTTAAATAAAAAATTCACACTATTTTTTTTATTGAATAATCAAATAAATAAATAAAATTTTATAAAATCATGTAAAATTCAAGACTGCAAAACACTGTTTTTGAACGTTACAACCGTTGAGTATGCATCATCTAAATATGTCTGGAATCATTACAAATACTCTATATCATATTCTGTCTAGAATTACGGACACACCATTTTTCTATTAAAAATTTGTCTAGAATTCCAAAATAAATTCTAGATAAAAATTTTATTTGCGACAGACAGAAGATTTCGTCTAGAGCCTATCTTGAATGGGCTATTCGAGACGGATTCCAGATAATACCCATTGTCTAAAATCAGCTTTTTCTAGTAGTAATAAGAGATTTGTCTTCTGCATATGACTTTTTTAGTCTGTGCGGACTTTGACCATTTGGTGAAGATTGTTATTTTGACGAGTTTTTTTTTCGGTTTTTCTATTATAGTTTTTTCTTGCAAATTTGAATTATTTACCTTCCTTCTTTTAAGCTTTGTTTCCGAAAGTTTTGGTATTAGCTATATTTAAGCACAAATATACAGAAAATACGGAAGATGATTTCTGGGGCGATTTCCGGCGATTGTTAGTGAGGAGAGAACGGCGAGGCGCTTTCTGGCGACACGGCGAGGTGATTCTCGACTCGGAGAGGCCTAACAATGCGATCTCTAGTTTTCTGATTTGAGGTCTTTTCATGGGGAGCAACGAGGGAGCATTGGGGAAGAGATCAGAGGTACAGACAGAGAAGTAAAGACGAGGTAAGATCATAATCGGATTTGTGACAGTGAGAAGAAAAAAGTAGATCCGAGGCCTAGGTATTCATTTCAAATCTTGGTTTGTGCTTTTGGATTATTTTTAGTTCCATATGTTCAAAGTAATGGCAAATGTTAAAATTTAGTGCTGATTTGTCATGATGAATAAGCATTTCAATCTTGATTCGGGGATACAGCTGGATACACTTAACAATCAGATTTATAATTTTGATAAAATAGAAAACATTGTACTGCAATCACCTTCCCAATACATTCAGGGGAATGATCTCAGTGTATGTGATAACATTATCTTCAGAAACACTACTCTCATCAGAATCGTGTTAGTTGTATGGTGGTGTAGTGTAGTGGAATTGTGTGGACTATGGTTAATTACAAACCTGATCTCTACAGTCATGCTTCATTTAAATAAAACTTTTCTCATGAAATCAGAACAATGTGGTGACATTTTCAAACATGGAATCTGATAACAATTTTTGATTCTAAAAGTGTATGTTTTGATGTTCTTACATTACTAGAACTACACAGTCTGAGAATGGGGTATACGAATAGATACTTCTCCTTGACCTTTCTAGACAGGCTTAATATCATAATGCTTGGGTTTGATAATAATAATAATCCAGGGATCATTGGCTGATAGAGTTGAGATGGTTGGAATCGTATTCAAACATTATTAGAAGTTGTTTTTGCTATAGACAACTTTTTATCAATCTACAGATAATAATGGGTTTTCCTTTAAAGTTTAGAATTTACTACTTTATTCAAAGTGATCAACTTTCTTTAAGATGGGAATATACGTTCATCTGGTAGCAGTTCTGGTCTTCAGTTCCAAAGTCTAATTTGGAATCAAATAGTTTACATTTGCTTGATATTAAATTTGAATTTCAAGTAAATAGAGTCTGGCTAGGGAAAGTGGATAGTTTCCTCGTTAGTATTGCTTGTAAGAATATTTCCCATCATATGTGGTCGATGTNTCTCATATTGAGCAGGGATTCAGTTCGATCCAACCCATAAGAGGACCTGAAAATCAANATCATATGTGGTCGATGTGTTTTTCGGTTTAATGATAAAGTTCAAGTTCATATTAGAGTTAAAAATTCTAATATGAAAATCAACACCGTGATGGATCGGTTTCGGATAATGATATTAAAATCGAGTATATTGGTAACCCTCTTCTCTTGCCAAATTATATTTGTAATTATTTTCTCTATTTAAAGTTACATACATATATGAATATGGTAATAAAATATAAAAAATAATTATACATATACCATATATATATATATATATATGTAAATAAAGTGGTAGTTACAAAACAACAAAGTTAAAACGTGTGAGTGGTTGGTTATCTTTCATTTTGTATAAAGGAACATCAAT
>OVBA01001481.1:0-43737 GCA_900406435.1 Lepidium aucheri | reverse complement strand
ATCACTTAAAAAAATCTTGTATTGTTAGAATTTTTCTTCCAAAAATTGTTAACGGTTATATATGTTAAATAATAGAAACATTAATACGAAAAACATATAGAAAAACTAGGTTGGTCATACTCATGGTAACTATCATAAATCTAAAATAAAAATTGTTGATCACTGTATGACTGATGGCAAATATGCAGTTTTTTGTATTGGAGTTTAAATTCTAAATATTTTGTATATTTGGCTAGACTATGTTTTTTATTATTATTGTGGCTATTTGATGTTTTCATAGCTGCGATCTATATCAATCAAATTTTGTCGATGTTATTAATAATAGAAAATATACCGGTATATAGCTTCTTAATTTCACAAAGGGAAGTAACCAGTGATGAATTTCATATTCTCATACCAATAACATGGATATATATATAATTTCATATTCTTACGGAATCAAGACACTGAAAATTGTTCTAAATGATGAAATATACATTAACAAGAAGAAAAAAAAAGGAAACATGAATCCCATTAACAAACGAAATTAATTAAAACATTAACAAACAAAAAAATCAATGCATGAATCCAACCATAAATAAAAAAAGACAAGAAAAAAAAAATGAAAGAATGAAAGGAAGGAATATAACGCGTGATTGTCGGGCAGAGAATTTAGTTGGGATTACAATGGTCCGATGTATGGGATTGGGACCCACTGCTTCGTAATTAAAAGATAATCAATCTCACTAATCTGTCAAATTATGGTTGTTTAAAACCCATGTGCAAACTTTGCTTTATTTAATTTTCACAGGTTGATTCCGTTTACATTCCAACAAAACAATGTATTCCACTTATTATCCATTAAACTTTCATTGTTATTACAAAACAAAGTATAACAAGATCTATGATTCGGTACAAAATTTGAGATTTTGTTATCGATGTCAATACAACAACCGACTATCTTTAATTAGTCTAATACCACATTTTTTGGTATTTTTTTCAAACTCCCCTAATATATTTTAATCTTATTCTTATTATTTCAGGTAAAGAGTTCAAACTTTGGTACTTAAGAATTTGTAAAGAGATCAGTAATATATTACTGGTTTGTTTGCCTTAGTCACATTTTTGATTCTCCTATAGCTAAACGTTTGATTTCATTAAATAATATTTTTATTTTAATTATACCATTTACATTGAATAACATTAATTAATTGGCACCTCATGAAATTAGTTTAGATATTTGAAAGAAAAAAATCTTCGAAGTTTTAAATAAGTTCTTCAAAGTTTTAAACACGTTATAAATACTAAGTTATTTTCAGCCTGGTGGTTAAGATAATATAGCTAACGATTTTGGTAACAGATAGATCGAATTTTGTTGACCTAATTGTTGACTAAAAAACGATTCTGGGTTGGTGCGATTGTATCGAATGCTAATATGCATGCATCTAAGAACAAAAGTAAACTTTTCTTTTTTTTTGTCAAACAACTGATTTCATTAGCTTAAACTTTCATGATTACATCAGCATAAAAGCAAAAGATACAAACTACAAACCAAATAGTCATAAGTGATATATAAAAGATTCCAAGATGGAGCAACTCAAACATGTTAGAAATTTTGGATAAGGGCTGGAAATGCATTCTTACCTCCAAAGAGGATTTTGAAGGATTCCTAGTTCTGTTGCCACTGAGAGGCAGTTGAACAAACCAAGTAGCTGAATTTTTGATTCAAGCTTTGAAAAGTCTTTTCAGAAACAGAGAGTATTTGAAATACCATTCTCTTCCAAGAGAAAGCTAAGTCTAGGTCTAATAATATCCAAAGATAAATTAGCCTAGAATAAGATTTAAGGCCCAAGAGATAATTATCCAGTATCAATCCTAAGCCCGTAACTATAATGTTTTCCTCTAACACTATTGTCAGCAAGCTATTTAGAATAGAAAGAGAATACCTTGGGCCTATCTTAAAACCATTCCAAAGGAATGGCCCATTTACACCTATGAACCAACAAGGCCCAATAGAGAGAGAATACCAGTTGCAGTTCGCCCTAACTGAAACCAAAGATACGGCGGCGGCGCCCGACTACATCTTTCCGGCGTCTTCAGAGAGTCTGATAGAGACAGTCGAGAGGAAGCTCTCGGTGGTAATATCTCGTATTTGGCAACACGGGGGTAGCATGGAGACATCTTCCAAACACCATGATGGTAGCCAAGGAAGATATCGGAGAGTCCAGAGCATAGCCTGAAAAGGCACCGGAGCTCGGACAAGGAGAATACGGAAACAAGGATCTCGATAGGCAAAGGTCACCGGAAAGTTTTGAAACAAAACCACAAAAACCACGAGTGAAGGACGTGAGGGAGGTAAACGAAACAGGGGAAGATACAACAACCTCAGCTCCGACGGTAAGAGACGGTGGGGAAGATGCTGAAAGTAGTTTCGTCCTCTAAAAACTGAGTTTCGAGCTTCAACACAACCGTTTAAAGATTCTGGCGGAGGAAGAGAAAGGAGGAGAAGCGACATCAAGAGAAGGATAAGACAGAGGGACATGAAAGAAATACAGAAGATGAAAAAAGAAATCCAACGCCGGCAAGATCCGGTGATACCAGTGTCGCCGGTGTCGGAAAACGGTGAAGCTCTTCTTTCCTCGATATTAGTACCAGAGAGCTATTTCTTTTTTTGTTGTTTTTTTAAGAATAAGTAAACTTTTCTTAAACTTGAAAATAATATACATTCGAGCTTGTAGTAAAAATTGTAAATAAGCAAATACATATAATGGTGCACAAACAAAGAAACAAATACATATAATTAAAATGGAAGTGCAAATTATGTTTCTTTGGTTCGGACGTTTGATAAACGCCTAAGCTTATTCGTATCATTCGTAATATATAACCCTCATTGCGTCGGCCATTGTTTCGATCCACTCAAAGTAAGTGGGCACATTTGGACAATAGTAGTTTTCTATGTAACACTTTATATCATGACTGGTAGAGTACCATGAGTTAGGTCAGTATAGTACAGATTTTGTCTTGTATAACTCCTATGTATATCTCATGTCGGTATAGAGGTAAGACTATCCAGTAAAATCAAACAAACTGATTGTATGATTTTCAAATGCTGCAACATTCCTCATTGCAACATTCCTCATTTGGTTTATAGACAATTTGAAATCCATTTAATAAATGGGTATGTTGTATAATGTGAAACCTCTTTAGACCCATATATCTAAAAATGTTAAATGGGTTTATATGCGTTTACCCACTTAAACCCATTTATTAAATGGGTTTTAACCAAAATTATATGGGTACTCATTTATACCCATTTATTAAATTTTGGATATTTAGCAATTCATGTATATTCATTTCTAAAATTGAGTTCTACTAAAATATTTCCATTAATTTTTTTAAATTGGGATGTTACTCTTAGTTTATTTTTCGGGAAAAAAAATTTCCACCATTTTTTCCGCAAAAATTCTCCCGCCATTATTCCCGTAAAAAAGTTTCCCACCAAACTTATCTGTAAACTCTTTTTATTGGAAAATATTTTTTTTCTATCAAAAAAGTTTTGGCGGGAAAAAATGGTGAGAAGTTTTTTTGCGGAAAAAAATAATGGGAAACTTTTTTGGCGGGAAAAAGTTTTGGCAGGAAAAAAACGTTAAGGTATATTTTTCTTTCTTTGTAAGATTTTATTGTATTAGTTTAGGATTATGAAATCGAACTTTACCATCATTGATAATAATTTTGAAATAAGTTATTACAATTATTATTTTGTTGTAATAATAAGTTAATAAATTAATCTTTATCTTTTTAATATTTTTTATTTTAACTTATTGATTTGATATAATTTTTGTGGTTTTCAACAAAAATAAAAATTATATTTTAATATTTAATAAGTTTAAATGAATTAAAATATGTGAAGTATATTTAAATGGGTCTAAATATTAAATGGGTACAAAATATTTAAATGAGTTTAAATGAGCATAAAAATAAATGAAATTAAATGAATTTGAGATTAAATAAAATAGGTTTTAATTGGGTTGGATCTAAATGGAGTGAATTTAGCCATATTAACATCCCTAAACCAAACAGAAAGCTGAATCACGAATGTAATATATAAGAATGTCAATCATTATATGACCAACGCCCACTAACAACATAAAATTTCAAATATCCATACAAAGAAGCAAAGCCCATAAAATATTGCCCCAAACTTTTAAACCCAATTATTACGTCGAACAAGTAAAAACAATAACAAAAGATACATTTATTATCTGTCTTTTCTTTTTTCTCTTTTACTCGGTTGTCCAAAGATATATTTAAAGATAGTGTGGTTTCCAAGTTTTCGTACGAAGATGCTGCACCGCTTTGGCTGCACCGTCGCAATGAACATATGGTCTTACATTCTAGACTTGGCGACCACAAGGCTAGTCCCTTCGCCCATTCCAGTTGATCCCGGCCTAGTCCAACTCTCCTTGAACTGTTCCTCAGTGACACCTATTTACAAAAAGAAAATATATGTGAATATGTTTCGTAATACACACTTAAGTTCATTATGTTTGTGAGGAAATAGAACATAATGTAACATACCTTTGCCCATGGCTGCAGTGGAGGAGATTCCACCCTGGACAGTCTTAAGATAACGATCATAGTAATTAGCACCTGACCATTTCTGATGAGCTAAAGTGTCGACCCCATTGGTCCTCTCTTCTCTCTGTATCCTCTCAACATAAGCCAACATCCCTCTCCTCGCGTAATCCTTTGCAAACGTATCGACCACAAGTGCATCCGCATGGAAACCAGCGAGCGTTATGAACTGCCAGCAATACCCGAGCCTAGCAATCCGTGGAATGAACTCCATCATCTGCTGATCATTCATACCCGAAGCGTCCCAGTTGAAGGACGGCGAGAGGTTGTAGGCAAGCATGATCTCAGGTGCCTTGGTCTTGACTCCTTCTGCGAATTGGGTGCATTCGTTTAGGTCAGGGCTTGCGGTTTCCATCCAAATGATGTCTGCTATTTGTGCAAAGGCCCAGCCACGGACCACTGCCGCTGCTACCGAGCCCTGGAACCTATAGAATCCTTCTCTTGTTCTTGGCAAGTCCCAGTCCCAGAAAAGATCTGTCACTCCGAGTTTGGCTGCTAATTCTCGGCCTTGCTCGTTTGACAGGCAGTTCTCATACCTGCTCAGTCCAAAGAATTTCAACATATGATTATTGCTAAAAGCAATTGACTAATAAATAAAATGAATATTCTCAATAATATATACTAATCCATTACCTTGCATGGCTTAGCCAGTCGTTCACTCTCCGACTCTTCTCATTTTCGTTGAGGTTCATGCGCTTGATAGCCTGAACAACAGCTTCCGAGAAGGTCATGAGACCAGCCGAGCTTAGCCACTGGTCCTCGATGGCTTGCAACGCCGGACCGTTCTTGCCTACAGTCATTCCCTCAGCGAGAAGCGAGGACAAACTCTTGCCTCTAAGGTTCGGGTTAGTTGCACCAAGGATGAACTGGTGGTCCCTCGAGTCAATGTTCGACTGGATCAGAGTGGCGGCAACAGCATCCGTTCTTGCAACCAGAACGGTCTCTGTACCCATCACGTCGAACTGGAGCCGAGCCGCGACAAGGCGGTTGATGTGTTCACTAACTGCCACGAGAACTTTTCCAGCCATGTGGCCACACTTCTTGGTGACAGAGGACTGGTCCTCGATGTGGACCCCAGCGGCGCCTCTCTCGACGAAGAGCTTGCAGAGTTTGACGGTGGCGGTGGTGCCGCCGAACCCGGTGTCTCCGTCGGCGATGATGGGCTTTAAGTAGTCTACGAATGGAGTTTTTGATCTTTCTTCTCTACTCATGCTCATTCTCGCTTCCCTCTGCTTTCTGCGAGAGATACATATTCATGGTTGTAATTAACTAACATAACGATAATATTTTATTACTAAATACACCTTTCGTATAACCTTATGAAATTTGTCTTATATATTCCATAATCGGCTTTAATTTCGAGATTTAAATCCGATGTATGCAACCATGCAAGAGTGTCTCACGTTATCCATAATTAAATTCTAATTAGTGCTGCCTAAACATAGTTTTTGGAGACTAAAAAACCGAAGTGGTGCAAATTTTAGTATATTTTGAGAAACTTCTCTTCAGAAAAAATTGTCTTCATTAGAACATGTAATAACACTATAGTACCGTCAGATTATTCCCGACACATGGCAACGTAAGACCATGACATAGAGCAATTTCGAGTTTAAGCACACCGATAGCATCAATAATATTTTAACCCAAGAAAAACAATCAATACTAAAATATATTTTCATTATTCTTTAAAATTCAAAACTAAATTTTATTTTATGCAGCCAATATCTAGATCAAATTCTTCAACTAATATGAAAATTTATCACTAACTATGGTATAATTCCAACTCCAAAACTTATTAGTAATTGAATTTACCTGTCATGGTATTGCTGAGCGAAGAAGAGGTGTTCAACCTTGTTAGGAACGGTGTCGTAAGGATAGTCAGCAAGGTCAGGACCAGGCTCGTTAGTGGAGGTGTGAGTGGACGAGCACTGCCAACCAGAGACGTAAATGGTGTCCAAATGTTTAGCCATCATGGTCACTTGAACAGGGTCCAATGCACCAAACGTGCGAGAGGCCGTGCCATTAGCTTGGTGGCTCTTGAGAGTTCTCCAAAGCTTCTTAGCCATCTCGTTGGAAGCATAACCTTGCTTGAGATGGCCACGTAGAGCCACCACGTCACGGGCTGTGTAAGGACGCCTTGTTAGCTTGAACCTCTCTGAGCTCCACCAAGTCTGCACCTCCGCAACCTCCGCCTCGAATCTCCCTTCTTCTTCCATTATCTGATCATCAATTTCGCATGTCGAACATAATTTGTAATGAAATAATTTGTAAGCATCATAATTAGAGAACTTAGATGACATCTATGGGTAGTTAACATCATAAATACGTTTATATATTGAGGAAAATGAGAAGTTTAGAGTTGTTATCATACCATAGAGGGGACAGACAAAGATGCAGCCATGGCTTCAACTTTTATGAATTGGAAAGGGTTTTGCTTAGTAAGGACCTATGAAACTAGCTAGAGAAGCTTCAAGCATGTTGCTCTTCTTGCCTTTCTTCTCCTTATATACTAATTTCTGATTCAGAAAATATTGTTTTCTTATTATGTATGAGATCACAACATTTAAAAAATACATTTCTTTTTCTTTTCTTTTTTTAAATGAGAAGGGCTCTACTTGTGCTCTCCTATGTTAATCTTTTTCTTGAAGCTTAAAAGTTAAATCATTTGTAACACGTATAATGGGAATTATATAACCTAATTATTAGCTGATATCTTTAAATTTCTATTTCTTTGGAGATCATTGTAAAAACAAATGTGACAATATATAGAGTGATTCGAATAACCAAAGAGTTACTACATAAAGATTAATACTATGTTTCTAATAGAAACAGCCAAGTAAATGTGACAATTCATGTGAGCAACCATAATCATCGATTTCTCCGCAAATGGGTACATATAGGCTAGTTTCGGTCTAATATATGAGGAAATAGGTACAAATAAACATAAAAAACAAAAGTATGAACAAATAAGAAAGAATATGAATTTACTATGTGTCATTCAACTAACCCTTACACGTTTGATCATAATACAAGAAAGATCAGTATTGTTGGCATAAAGTGCAAATATCGACTAAAAAAACTATGTATAGTTGGTTTTCAATTATTTGTTTTTTTAACACTTAATTATTTTTTCAAAAGTATTTTTGTTTCCCGAGGAAAATAGATAAACCCTATCTTGCTTTGAATGGAGTCGCAGGATCGCATACGACTTGGCAATCCTATCTTTCCATTTCGTTGCTGTCGGTTTCCTTCATTTCTTCTTTCGATATATTTCTTTTAGTCTTAACCTTTTTTATAAAAAAAAATTGTACATGTAAAATCGTTCTGTATGATTTTATATAAAAAAATTATTTATTATAAAAAATATTGCTATGTTTTGGGAAAAGATATCATCTGTTAAATTCTCTAGGCGAGTTAAATTTATTTATTCTATTATTGGTAAAATAAAATTAAAATGTACTTACCGTGTTAATCAAATCATTATTCGAAATTAAATAAAAATACAAGTATCTTGATGTAGTTGTTTGTACATAAACCAAAACAATTTTATTTTTTGGCCAAAAAAACAAAACAATAATATCTCAAATTTCCGAGTCAATGTGCCAAAAAGATAAGGTAGTAAAAATATTCTATTTTGATGTTGCGCTTTTCTAGTTTTTGGTTTACATAACTTATTATTAGCTAAGAAGTAGATGGTCCAGTTGATTTGCCCCTAATTTAATTTGGCATTAGATGGGGGCTTCAGATTCCGTCAACTCAGTAGAGAGCAATTTGGTTATCGATTGGATATTTATTGATTTCATTAATAAATAATAAGTAGGGGTGAAAAAAAAACTAAGTATAATATAAATGTTCAAAGTAAGTTTGAAAAATACCAAATTCTTCTTAGTAGAGGGATATAAGAGCATCCTATTGAAGGTTCAATAGAGGGTTTTTAACACAAAAACCAAAAAAAAACCAAATTTAAATATTATTAAAATTTAGAACCGCCTCTTGCAGACTCCTAATTAAGAATCGAGTTCAGCAACTATTTTGTGAGCCCCACCATACGTGGCGGCCCACGATTGGTCTTTTTTTTAAAAAAAAGTTAAATGTTTTTTTTAAAAATCCCTAGAGAGGTTTTTTTGATGGGATGCTTTAAGAACAACGTTATTGGTAGTATCAGAAAATGGATTTCTTAAATGATAAATAATATTATTTTTAGAGTGTTTATATTTTAATTAATTTTTCTTTTTCTTTTTTAATGATAGTCAATTAGATAAGGACAAGTGTCCACTTAAAATCTCTAATTTTTTGTGAGAGTTTCTTAATTAAGAAATTCTCTCTCCTCTTTCATCTTTTCTAATTATTATAATATTATAAAAATTTAAGAAACCATTAAAATTTACAAATAATGGTGGTCTTAGTCTTTAGGAGAAAACGGACAAAACAGGATGCTTCTTACTTAGCATCGGTTGTTGGTGAAATCAGGAAGCTACAAGAACGTGGCTGGAATTACGTCATTTTTAATAGATAAATTATTTTCTTTATTTTTATTTGAGTTTCCAAGAAAATGAAATTAATATATTGTTATTGTTTGGATATTGTATTGAAACTTGGACATTGGAACGTGTGCCATAGGATGGGCTTCGTAGCCACTTAAGATTAGAATCCCCAATGATGTAGCTCAATACAAATTATATGTTTTGGACTTATATATTTTCTCAATGTTAACCGATTTAATCATTGCCTGTTCAATATACTATTATATAATTGCAATTTGCAACGATAATTTGACAATAGCAAAAAGGCATCCAGTGACAGAAAATATATACTTTTGGGCCGCAGAGCAACTAGTTAATTTTGAATAAAGCTAGCAAGTACAAACCAAAATCATAAATGGGCTTGATAGCCTTCTACTAATGTCTACATAACAGGCAACTTACACAACTATTGGGCCCAACAGACGGACTGAAGTTATTGCTCGACAAGAGAACAGAGTACATCTGGTTGTCTTAATTGTCCATTAACCTTGGATTATTATACACATGGAAACAAGAGTTAAGGTCTCGAAAACTATAATGCCAAACGTTTAATAAAACAGACCGGAAACCAGCGGTTATAACTACTCTCTACGTTTCATGATTTCGGATTGAATTAGTGAGGGGAAAAGATAAACCTTGGGGCTTCATCTTGCAAGCGTATTTAACAGGAACAATGGCACCGGCATGGCTACAGAGACTGACGATAGCAGGGGCATGTCCGTAGTAATTTCGCCCTTCGTTCACAAGAACCACCGGGTCTTGAGGCCTCCTGTGCCACACGTCTTTCTCGGGTACCAAGTCGTTCACACCGGCTTTTTCCCAGTAATGAGTACCGCGCCAGCTTTCATATTTGAACACACCGCATAGCCGAGCTTTATGACCACTTGGTCCCACGTGAATCTCTTTGCAATATTTGCAAACTTTTGAAGGATAAACAAGCAATAGTTTCTTTAGACAATCTCTTAGTTTCTCCCACGCCATTAGAGCGTTTGCCCCAACATATTTGAGGTCTCCGGAGGGTATACTCCTGATATCTTCATCCGATATTTGCGGGTTGTCATGAATTTTGGAATATTGTAGGATTTCTTCAGGATGGATGGCTCCTGCTTGACAACATAGTTCCAAGATTGCGGGAACACGGTCATAATTAAACCTCTGTTGGTGTCGAATAACACCTTGAGACCTGTTGTGTAAGTGATAGGATTCGACCGGCACAAGTATATCGTTTATGGAACCTGGAACCCATTCATGTAGCCTGTTGTTGCCACGCCGAATATAACTACGGCATGTCTGCAACAAATGTCCTTCTTTGCCAACAAATACTTCTGAGCAAAATCTGAATGTTTCACGGTTTTACAAGCCTCAGTATTAAAGCAGAGTTTCTTATTTACTAACTCAGAGAGGAAAAAAAAACTTGAAACTTACTTGCATGTCAAGATAGGAAACACTTTGAGAAGCGCAGTGACGCTAAATATTAGATTTTTTCTAGCTTTAAGGATTTCTTCAGCCACAGGAACAATCTCTCTAATGGGATATTCTTTTGCTCGATTTTCGATTCTCCGTAGAATCATTGGCCGGATTTTTCTAAGCTCATCAAACTTTAATTTGTTGATTCTGGGAGGCCTAGTCGAATAACTAGCTCCCTGAAATGAGCTCAGACTTCTCCACACTTTATGTCTCCAAATTGCCATAGCAAGACTAATAATCTAGACATTGAACAATGAATGAGTTATGTCAAAGACACAAAAATGTTAATTACACAATCTTATGTCCCAAAAGAAAATAAGTAAACAAAAACATATATCAGCATGTAATTCTTTGACTCATACGAAGAGTAAAACTGGCTTCAGCTGATGGTAGGTAAATTTCATTTTTGCAGTTTGAATTTATGAAAACATAATCGAACTGAACAGATTGAAGACTAGAAAAGGAAGAACATTTCGTCGAGCACGTTATGCTCAATTTCAACGCAGAGACAAATTCCAGCAAATTCGAACTCATATGGAAGAAACAACAAAGGGAACATAAGCAGAATAAGGTCTATATCGTATCAAACTCACCCGATCGCTACTTGTACAGTTCCAATCTGAGTACCATTTCACGGCGAAACGAAGCCAGCAACGGCGTCGAAGAGGATTTTCTCCGCGGGACAAAAGACAATTTGGGAACTCCTCGTCAAAAATCTGAAAGACATTAAAAGGCCATATTTGGGCCACACGATATTGGCCCAACTTTAACAAAAGAATTTATAAATGGGCTGTTACTGGTACAGTTTTATGCTCGACCCTATTGCGTGAGATTTAAATATTATTTTTCAAACTAAATCAACTCGAATCAAATTTGACAAAATAATTCAATAGGTCCTAAATTAATATATTTAGAAAAATATCAAATCCAAACGATAACTGGAACCAAATAAGATTTTGGAGTTATTCAATTAAATTTTTATTAAACTTTTAATTTTTATATAAAAATAATTGAACTCGATATATATATAAACAAATTATATCCAAGAAATTTATGTATTTAAAAAACCGAACCTAAATCTGAATCGACACCTAATAAGGAACCAAATTTTAGATTTTTTTTATTTATTTTTTGTAATTTTTTAATATTTATAAAAATACATAAACCAGAACTCGTTATACCAAACTAAGCTCTATCCAAGAAATAAAATATTTGAATAACTCTTAAATCAAAATAACCAAAATACCGAATTAAATACATTGAACCTGATAAAATACCAGAATATGTCATAATTCTATGTATTCAGAAAATTGAATCTAAATCCGAACCGAAACCGAATCAATAAGTGGATTTGTAACCAAAATATTTTTAAAAAAAAATTTAAGTTTTTTAAAGATTTTTTCTATTAAATTTTTATATATAAATTTGTAAAAAGATTATCTTAATCCTACTTTTATGGGTAGTTAAAACCCATATATTAATTTTATCATAAAGTTTATAATACGTCTAAAATGAAAGTGTCTCTTATTTTAACATATAAGATTGATTATATAAGATTGATTGTACATAAATTCAAGCTCAATGACCATTTATTTTGGTCCTATTGCATAATGATATAGATAACATTCACCAATAATCACAGCTCCATAAATGATAATCTTCATTATGGTGATGAATTTGTACATATTATCAATTTAATATTATTGTAATTTTCTATTTGATCATTTTCTTTTGCAAATGTTTAAAAGTAATTTATTTCTTTTGCACTATAAATTCATTAAATTTTTCACCACAAACTTTCATCATCACTTATTTTTAGCAACAAATTTTATTTCCTTTCGACAAAAAGCTTTCACAATTTGAAAAGTCGACGTCATGAAAATCGAGCTTGTGTTCATACCTTCGCCCGGAGTCGGCCATATCCGATCAACCACGGCTTTGGCGAAGCTTCTTGTTGACAGCGACGATCGCCTCTCCATCACTCTCATCGTCATACCTTCACAATTCTCCGACGTCGCTTCTTCCTCTGTCTACACCGAGTCCAAAGACTGTCTCCGCTACATCTTCCTCTCTGCTGGAGATCAATCAACTAAGCATACTTTCATATCTTACATCGAGAGCCGGAAACAGCATGTTAGAGCCGCCATGTCTGAACTAATCCGTGAAGTTTCGACAAGTTGTAACTCGCCGCGGCTAGCTGGGATTGTCGTGGACATGTTCTGTACGTCGATGATTGACGTCGCTGCCGAGTTTAATCTCCCGACTTATATCTTTTACACGTCGAACGCTACGTATCTCGGGCTACAGTTCCACGTTCAATCTCTTTACGACGAGAAGAAACTGGATGTAAGTGATTTGAAAGACTCGGATGTGAAGTTTGACGTTCCAACTTTAGCTCAGCCTTTCCCGGCGAATTGTTTGCCTTCCGTAATGTTAGACAAACTATGGTTTCCTTACATTTTGGGTCGAGCTAAAATTATGCGAACAACTAAAGGTATTTTGGTCAATTCGGTTGCAGAGATGGAACCTCAGTCCTTGCAGTTTTTTGCCGGTAGGAAGAGTAATACTCCTCCGGTATACCCGGTGGGACCTATCTTAGACTTTGAAACCGACGGAGACCGTGAAGAGAGAAAAGAGATTTTACGTTGGCTAGATGAGCAACCGTCGAAATCTGTGGTATTCCTCTGCTTTGGAAGCTTGGGAGGTTTCGATGAAGAACAAACTAGAGAAATCGCCATGGCGCTTGAGCGGAGCGGTCATAGGTTTCTCTGGTCACTCCGTCGTGCTTCTACGGTGGATGACATGACCGGTTCTCCTCCCGGAGAGTTCACCAACTTGGAGGAGATTCTTCCGGAAGGGTTTTTAAATCGGACGGTGAATATCGGGAAGATCATAAAGTGGGCACCACAAGTCGCTATTTTGGAAAGTTCCGCTATTGGAGCTTTCGTGACGCATTGTGGATGGAACTCGATTCTAGAAAGTCTTTGGTTTGGTGTTCCTATGGCCGCATGGCCGATCTATGCAGAACAACAGTTTAACGCGTTTCATATGGTAGAGGAACTTGGTTTAGCGACCGAGGTTAAGAAGGAGTATCGGAGAGGTTTTACGGCGGGGGAGTCGGAGATTGTGACGGCGGAGAAGATTGAAAGAGCGATCAAGTGCGCCATGAAGCAGCAGGATAGTGAAATGAGAAAAAAGGTGATGGAAGTGAGAGATAAGCTCCACGTGGCATTGTTGAACGGTGGATCTTCAAATGGTGCTATGAAAAAGTTTGTCCAAGACGTGGTCGATAATGTTCCGTAGGAACTTGTTGGAATGTTTACGATGAATAATATAAGTATGATGGCAAAACTGAAGACAAGACAAATCACGATGTCTGAAAGTACAATAATTTATGTTTACTTTAGTCTTATCGAGTTTCAAACCCTCCCTTGTGATATGGGTAAAATAAAAATTTACATTTGAGTAAAAAGAGTATGAACTGTTGCTCAGTTAACCAATATAGCTACTCCTTAGTCATCCAACCTTAGCTGTCTAATCAAACTCTCTCTAATGTCAACAGCTTCCAAATTTGCAGATAGTGAGTCTCTGTTCGTACTTCATTTGAAATATGAAAGATCATTATTGGTGTATTTTAGAGTGGAGTTTTTAGAGTTAATATTGTATTTTTGCGGGTAATTTTTATATAGGATTAATAGGGAGTTCGAGAGAGAGTAAAAAAAGGAAAAATAGTCAAAAAAAGTGAGAGAGTAAAAAAAGAAGATAAAGAGTAAAAAATGAGAGAGTAAAAAAGAGGAGAGAGTAAAAAATAGGAGAGAGAGTGAAAAGATGAGACAGAGTAAAAAAGATGAGAGAAACTAAAAAGATGAGAGAGACTAAAAAGAGGAGAGAGAGTAAAAAAATGAGACATAATAAAAAAGATGAGAAATAGTCAAAAGATGAGAGAGAGTAAAAAAAAGGTGAAAGAGTGAAAAAGAGGAAAGAGAATAAAAAAAAATGAGAGAAAGTGAAAAGATGAGACACAGTAAAAAAGAGGAGAGAGACTAAAAAGATGAGAGAGACTAAAAAGAGGAGAGATAGTAAAAAGATGAGACATAATAAAAAAGAGGAGAAAGAGTCAAAAGATGAGAGAGAGTAAAAAAAATGAGAGAGAGTGAAAAGAAGAGAGAAAGAGTAAAAAAGGAGAGAGGGTAAAAAGAGGAGAGAGAATAAAAAAGAGGAGAGAGTGAAAAAGAGGAGAGAGAGTAAAAAATGAGAGAGGGTAAAAAGAGGAGAGAGAGTAAAAAAGAGGAGAGAGAGTAAAAAAGAGGAGAGAGTGAAAAAGAGGAGAGAGAGTAAAAAAAGAGGAGAGAGAGTAAAAAAGAGGAGAGAGAATAAAAAGATGAAAGAAAATAAACTTTTTAATGATAAAATAAGCTAAGAGGCTCATTAAGAAAATCTTTTAAATAACAGATTTTTATAGAAATTCTTAAGATTTTTAATAATAAAATAAGGTAAGAACCCCTTAAGAAACCCTTGATAATGTAGGTCTTTGACCACCATTATCAAGAGAATCTTCAGGGTTTCTTATATTATTTTATTATTAAAAAAGTTAAGAACTCCTATGAAACTTTCTTATTTAAGTGACTCTGTTAATGAGCCTCTTAGATTATTTTATTATTAAAAAGCTTTTTTTTACTCTCTCTCCTCTTTTTTACTCTCTCTCCTCTTTTTTTACTCTCTCTCATCTTTTCACTCTCTCTCATCTTTTTACTCTCTTTCCTCTTTTTTACTCTCTTTCCTTTGTTTACCCTCTCTTTTTACTCTCTCTCCTCTTTTTTACTCTCTCACCTCTTTTTATCCTTTCTCATTTTTTACTCTATCTCATCTTTTTCACTCTCTCCTCTTTTTTACTGTATTTCCTCTTTTTACCATTTTTCCTTTTTTACTCTCACCTCTTTTCACTTTTTCTTCTTTTTTACTCTCTCTCATATTTTGACTTTTTCTTCTTTTTTTACTCTGTCTCATCTTTTTACTCTCTTCTCTTTTTAGTCTCTCTCATTTTTAGTCTCTCTCCTCTTTTTTACTCTCTCTCTTCTTTTTTACTCTCTCTCCTCTTTTTTATTCTCTCTCATCTTTTGACTTTTTCTCTTTTTTACTATGTCTCATCTTTTTACTCTCTCTCTCCTCTTTTTAGTCTCTCTTATCTTTTTAGTTTTTCTTCTCTTTTTTACTCTGTCTCATCTTTTCACTCTCTCTCCTCTTTTTTACTTTGTCTCATCTTTTGATTCTTTCTCCTCTTTTTACTATGTCTCATCTTTTTACTCTCTATCCTCTTTTTAGTCTCTCTCATTTTTTTAGTTTCTCTCTTTTTTTTACTCTGTCTCATCTTTTCATTCTCTCTCCTCTTTTTTACTCTATCTCCTCTTTTTTACTCTTTCTCTTCTTTTACCCTCTCTCCTTTTTACTCTCTCTCTCATGTTTTGACTCTTTTTCCTCTTTTTTACTCTCTCTCATCTTTTTACTTTCTCTCATTTTTTTTGTTCTTAAGAACTGTACTTTAAGAACTCCCCATTAATCCTCCATAAAAATTATCCACAAAAATACAACTTTTAACTCTAAGAACCTCACTTTAAGATACCCCCAATAATGTTGCTCTTATGTAGTTAAATGCAAATAGATCCCCTGGACCAAACTTTTATTCTACGAGAATTTGTCAAAGCATTTTGAGTTAGGGTTGGTCAAGAAGTAATTGAAGCATAGACAATCATATGCAGTCAGAGTTCATGTCATCATCTATTAATGTATATTATTACGGTTGATATTCTAAAAGACTAAAAAAAAATTCACTAAGTTCTACAATGTGGCAGAAAAATTGTTTACTTTCATAAAATGCTTTGACTGATGTTTGGATATAAGAGCATCTCTAATCCAACTTCATTTCTCCTTCCAATACCCATGTATAGAGTAAACCTTGTTAGAACTTTGTGATCAAAGAAAGCAAAGATGATGAACAAAGAAAAGGATAAAGAAGATGAATTGTAATAGAGAAGAATGATTGCAGATTCGAAGAGATTCTCTTCTGAATTTGAGCTAAAAGTCCTCCAATCTTGTGCTAGATCTTCATGAAGGTTTTCTCCAGTTTTCTATGCACTCAATTGTGTTTCACGCACAAGAGAGTTGAAACCTTGAGAGAGAGAGTTCTTTTAAGGAAAATAATCAGAGAGAAATGTTGAAGACGATCGAACGTTTTTCTACTACTTCTTAAACTCTCCGCTTCTCTTATTTAAAGACTCTCAATGTTTGTACATCACGCGTTTGGTTTGTTATTAAAGGATAAGATTGAAAATCAGAATCTGTTTTATCCAAACTAAATCTTAACAGAAACTAAACCGACTTAAATCAATTCAAGCCTTGGTTCTATTCAATTTGGTGAAACAAAATCCTTCAATCTCCACCTTATTTTACAAACTGAAGTACATGTTTTCGATGTCCTTTTCAGACTTGAATCAAACTCTCAAAGTTTCGCAACAAAGTGAGTTGAACTCACTTAAACTTCTTTTATCATCTACGAGTTACTTTATAACTCTTTTAATTGCCTCATAACCTTTAGTTAAAGCAATATGTTCTCTACACATGAAACATATTCATCTACAGTAGTAGAACCTCTACTTTTCACTAAGTTATACTTTAGTTTTCTTGATTGCAACAAGTCTAGGATGTAATCAATCATTTGACCTTTTGAACCTATAATCTAATTTAATAGGTTCCAAGGTAAGGGACCATGATTACTCTAGTCTTCACTCAACTTCAAACCATATACTTTTGCTGTGTTCAGGACTGCTCATCCACACAATGGTTTTGTCATGGGATCATCCACATTTCCTTGTGATCTTACAAACTCAATAAAGTTCTTCTATAAGGCTTCTTATTACCTTATGTCTCATTCCGATGTGTCTTTTGTTCCATTAAACAATTTTGTTGATTGCTACTGCAATGGCTGCTTGAGAATCACACCTTATTGAGAAAGAGGGACATTCTTTACCTGTTATTGGAAGATTAGCTAACACACTCCATTAATTCTGATTTCATCGTTGATCGTGCTATGCAGGTTTGTTTCTTGGATTTCCATGAGATAGGTCCTCCACCAAGTGTAAAAACAAATCCACGAGTCGAATTTATGTCATCATTGTCAGTTATCTAGTTTTCATCACAAAATGCCTCCAACACACATGATGATCCATTATAGCATAGCTTTAGTTTTGTTTACCTTTAAGATATCTCATCAATATGTCCATAGCTATCCAATGCTGTTTACTCGGATTTTGAGTGTATCTGCTTAATTTACTGACTGAATAGGCTACGTTTGGCCTTGTACAGATCATTAAGTACGTTACACTTCTGAGGGTCTTTGCATATTCACCTTGATTTACTCTTGATCCTTCATTTTTACACAAATGTACTGAGGGATCATATGGTGATTTAGCTGTTGTTTTATTCCAATAACCAAATGTTTTTAGTATCTTCTCGATGTAGTGTGACTGAGATAGTGAGAATCCCTTTGTAAGTATTTCCACTGTTATTCCCAGTATTACATCCACTTCATTGAGATCCTTCATACTAAACTTGGAGCTAAGAAACGATTTGGTTCTGTTCACTATATCCAAAGTATTGCCTGAGATCATCATACTTCTGAGAGAAGCCTTTAGCTACCAATCTGCTTTTATACTTATCTATAGAGCCATCTGCCTTGAGTTTCTTCTTAAAGATCCACTTGCATTTGATGGCTTTACTTCCTTTAGGTAACTCCACTAGTTCCTAGGTATGATTGGATATAATCGATTCATACTCATTGTCAACTACTTCTTTCCAAAATGAAGCATCTATTGATCTCATAGCTTATGCAAAAGATTCTGGATTATCTTCTAGAATGTATGTGAAAATGAATTCTTCACTGATCTCTTTATCTTCTACGATGAAGCTTGTTATAAAGTCAGATCCAAAGTCTGTAGCTACTCTAGTTCTCTTACTTCTTCTTGGTTCAATGATAGCGTTTTCATGAGGTATGTTTGAAGCATTTTCTCTTTGAACCTTGTTTTCTTTTGATTCCTTAAATAGAAACGTGTCTACAAAGAACTCAACATCTCTTGATTCCATTACATGAGCGAGTGTCTTTGAAGATGAATCAAATATCATACAACGGTAAGCTGCACTGTTATTTGCATATCCTATGAATACTGCATCCACAGTCTTTGATCTAATATTAGTTTTCTTAAAACTTGGTAAAGCTACCTTAACTAGATAGCCCCAAACTCTAATGAATGACATATTTGGTTTATATCGTTTCTAGAGTTCATAAGGAGTTAAAGACAAACCTTTATGACGGACTTTATTCAGGATATAAGTTGCTACAAGTATGGCTTCACCCCACATAGAATCTGGAAGACCTGAACTTAGCAACATTGAGTTCATCATGGTCTTTAATGTTCCATTTTCCTCTCTACAATGCTATTTTGTTGTGGTGTATAGGGAGCAGTTCTTTTATGAATAATTCCTTCTTTTTGGTAGAACAACCTCAATGCTTCACATTCATGTTCTCCTCCTCTATCAGATCTCATTCTTTTGATCCTTTAGATCTAGTTGGTTTTCAACTTCAGCATTAAAACTCATGAAACAGTCATCATTTTCATCTTTTGATTTTAACAGATAGATCTTTGCATATCTAGAATAATCATCAATGAAAGTCACATAGTATTTCTTTCTACCTCTACTCATTGTGCTTTTAAAATATGCTAAGCTCTGAGTGAATCGGTTCAAGAGGCAAGATGTATTAGAAATATGACCCTTAAACAGTTTTCTGCTATGTTTGGCTTGTATGCAAATTTCACATTTCTTGAACTTAGTTTCAATGTTATCTGAGACTAGATTGGCTTGCCTTAATCTTTTGATTGACTTGATGTTTAAGTGACCCAATCTATTGTGCCAAGTA
This sequence comes from Lepidium aucheri, assembly GCA_900406435.1. Lineage (NCBI taxonomy): Eukaryota > Viridiplantae > Streptophyta > Magnoliopsida > Brassicales > Brassicaceae > Lepidium > Lepidium aucheri. The sequence continues at coordinate 24,165 of OVBA01001481.1, read as the reverse complement.
CTCAAATCACACAAGAAGTAAGCATAATCATTTATCTTTTCATTAACAGTTTCGAGAATGAACAAGTTCCCATTACAATAAGCCTTTCCAACGTATTCATCATTTTTGGTCAGAACTATTTTACCAGAATCAATAGTCTACTCAATACCTGCAGCCATCAGAAGTCCACTAGAGATCAGGTTTCTCCTTATGTTAGGAATGTAGAGTGCATTGGTGAGTTTCAGTGTCATTCCTGATGACACTTTCAGTTCTACTTCTCTAATACCTGCAACATTAAGATCTCGTGCATCTCCCAAGAAGACATTGATGCTTGATGAATCATCCAGATTTTTGAAGAGGCCTTTGTCGTTACAAATGTGCCTACTAGCACCTGAATCAACTATCCACTCCACCATGTCAGTAGTAGCATTTACCTAAGTAAGAACAACCATGAGATCTTAAGTTAGGTGAGCTTTAGATGTTGTTTCTTTTGGTTTTTGAGGGAGTATACAATCATGTTTCTTGTGTCTAGTTTTGTTGCAATTCAAGTATTTGAGTTTCTTTTTAAACTCTGTAATCTTCTTAGGCTATGTACAATGACAAAATGATTCAACACTCACCTTTTACTATTTAAGATAAAAAATATGTAAAATATTATTAAAAAAATATAAAGTGACACATATTCACTATTTTCTCCCTTTAATAATAACAAAAAATCACTATTTTCTCTTTCTTTCTCTTATATAATTCCTACGTGGCTACCTTTTTTACTCTCTCAACATGTTAAATAAATTCAACAAGAATGAATCTACATCAGTTTTTCATATTTTTCAACAGCCTCATAGGAGGTATTCAATAGTTGAATAAATTTTTCAACAAGCCCACTATAAGTAGTCTTAGGTTGATTCCTGGAATCATTTTTATTCCCGTTTTTATCCTAACTCTCCACCAAGTTAGCATCCAGTTCATGAGAATTTGATTAAGACCTGTTACTTGGATAATATCTATTAGCACTTTCAATCAAAATATATGAGATTAGTTCTTCTAGACTCATCTTCTTCTTCTCATGTTTCAGCTTTGATTTGTAATTATTCCAAAATGGTGGAAGTTTGTCTACCAAAACCAATGTTGCAAGTTGATCGTCTATATGAATTTCTTCAGCTTGAATCCCTGACACCATTGCTTCATACTCGTGTAATTTCTCAAGAATAGCATCATTATCTTTCATAAAGAATGAAGTCTAGGAAGAATTAATATTGTTTCTTACCTTCATCTTCAGTTTCATGTTTTTTCTTTAAAGTTAACCAAATCTCTTTTGCAGACTCAAACTTCACATATATGTCAAAGAGTTTCTTTGATAAGTGTCTAAAAATGTGACCTATGCATGTTCTGTTATGCTCCTCATAAGTTCCTTCTCTCCTTGATTTGCTTGCAGATGAGTCTTCAATTTCAGAGGCGCTTTTCTTTACAGACAAAGGATCATCTGTGGCTGCAATAAATCTTCTTCTGAGAGTCTAATCATCAGAGCTTGTTGTTGATTTCTTCTCGAGATGAAAAGTAGATTCATCAAAGAGACCGTAACCTAATCCAATTTTTTGGAAGAAGAACAAAAGTTCTTCGCACAATCGCCTGTAGTTTGATCCAATTAATTACAGCTCCGTTCCCCTTGAATCTTCGAATCTAATGGATGTTTTCGCTCAAACTGTTAGAAATTTGTGGTAAAAAAGTGAAGATGATGAACAAAGAAAAGGATAAAGAAGATGAATCATAATAAAGAAGAAGGATTGCAAAGTCAAAGAGATTTTCTTCTGAATTTGAGCTAAAAAGCCTCCAATCTTGTGCTAGATTTTCATGAATGTTTGCTCTAATTTTCTCTGCACTCAATCGTGTTTCACGCACAAGAGAGTTGAAACCTTGAGAGAGAGAGAGTTCTTTTAAGGAAAATAACCTGAGAGAGATGTTGAAGATGATGAAGGTTTTTCTACTACTTCTTAAACTCTTTGCTTCTCTTATTTAAAAACTCTCAATGTTTGTACATCACGCGTTTGGTTTGTTATCAAAAGATAAGATTGAAAATCAGAATCTGTTTTATCCAAACTGAATCTTAACAGAAACTAAACCGACTTAAATCAATTCAAAACTTATTTCTATTCAATATGGTTAAACAAAATCATTCAAAACTAACTTCAACCCACCTCCATTTTGGAAAATGGATGAATGAATAGTATTATTCCAATTCATTCCTCCATTTTGGAGTGAAACTTTTTATTTATAAACTAATCCTTCAAATTTTATCATTTTTTTTTCTTTTTAGCTTGAAAAAATTACTTTCATTTATTATAATTAATAAAATTATATATATTTTTAAAATTTATACTAAGATATATCAAAAATTACTTATCAAACTAGTTGAAATTAATTTTATTAAAATTAATTATATATTGAATTGAAGTTTTGTAATGCAACAACACTATATATAGTAATACATATACATATATATATATATATACTAGAGAAAAAAATGATTATAAATAATTAAATTAACAATATATATTTTTTTTGTTAACAATATTGTGCCACAATTAGCTGGCCCATTAAACAAGTTCTTGTATAATGCAGACGGCGGGACTTGATCCCGGAATTTGTAAGTGCGTCTGCCATTTAGTGGACTTACCCCTGCCACTAGATTAAATGCCACTTGCAATTAATAATATATCTTTTAAAAGGGAAAAATGTCAACATAAAAACACATAATTAGCACCAAAATAAAAGATAAAAATACTTAAAGTAATTTAAATAGAATGATTCAATGTTTAATTTAGACGATAACCATGTTTAATTTAGACAATAGCTTATGTGGTGTGATTTTATTTTATTTTAATAATGAGTATTTAGTGAAGATAAATAGTTTAATGTCTTTAATTATTGTTAAAAACACATTAAATTGGTTATATTTGTAAGAATAAACTTAGGTAGATAATATGATTCAGAAAACTAATTAGATAACTATCATATCATTCTCAAAATTAAGTAACTAATAGTAGGACCACAATGAAGAAAGACTTAATAGCTCTTGACAAAATAAAATCTGAATTTTGTCTTCTCTCTTGGTCCACCTTCTCTCTTGTTACATGCTCTAGCTGAGGATGAGAGAATCAATCAATGGCAAAGAAACAACGAAACTACACATTGGAATCCATCTATTGGAGAAGTACTTGATGAACTTTGATTAAATCGATTATGGTTTTGTTGATTCTTCTTATTTTAGTGTATATTTAAGCTAATTTTAGAAGATCGGGAGCTTGTGGGTTTCATTGCCAGATTTAATTTCATTGTTGCTTTGTGGGTTTGATTTCAACTTTGTTTATCAGGGATTTTAACTATTATTTTGTGGGTTTGATTTCATTATTGTTTATTAGGGATTCTAACTCCTGACCTCTTTTAATTTGTAAATTAATGTTATAATTTTATAAATTTTCAAAAACAGTCATAGTTAGGGTTGTGTTTTAGCTTTAAACACCTATAGAGAAGATAAAGATGGTTTGACCGATAACTATTATTTTAACCAAAAACAATTAATTTAACCGATAACAATTATTTTATCCAATAATTATAAACTTTTCAATTAACTTATATGTTATCTATTTGAAATCAACTGATTCGTTTGCATATATCATTAGTTACACAGTTATGCAGTTATCAGGTCTTCATCTCGAACTACAAGGAAGTTGGTGAGATAGTAGATCGTTAATTTACAAATAAATATTTTGCTGTTATACGAATATAAGTATGCAAAACAAATATATATCAGGTAACTAATTCATTTGAAGGTAACTGATTCATTTGCATATATCATTATAAGCAAGTTGAAGAACTTGCTGCTTAAACTCACCAACGAAGAACACCAAAACCTATACCATACCCAGACAGCTAAATGTGATTAGGGTTTTTGTACCACACATTCTTCATAGTCACTAGACCTACTCATACGCAAACACCTTCAAAACGCGGACACATAGCAAAAATGCAAAACACAAAAACTTAAACCCCATTGCCGAATCGTGCAAAAAATATTGTTTGCTGTAAACGTATATGTTAACTGGAAATGTATATATTAGCTGCAAAATTATGTGAACAAGATGTATGGATAACCAAGGAGAGAAGTTTACATAATAAAACAGGCTTACATAGTACATGACATATGAATAAACATAACAAAGGATGGTCACATATTGTTTTTCATAAACACAGAGAATAGTCTCTGGCACTGGTACTCAAACTTATTCATCTTTTTGCACCTTCCTGAATCATCTACAGTATGTGATCGACCTATGTATATATTTTACTGATAACGAAATAAATACTTGTAAAAACATTTAATTACATGCAAATATTTAAATGTTTAGGTGCATAGAAAAAATATTAATAAATTATCAACATGTCAAACACATAGGAAGAACCCAGAGGGTCGTGATCCTTTGGTGTAGTGATAGAGGTTGAGGGCCATATAAAAATACTCAGTATCTTAACCTGCGCTCGAGTGAAGAAAACCATTTATAAGTTATCAATATATAAGTATGCAAAAGAAAAGGATAATGGGTAAAAGAGTTATTTACAGTCAACTTATTTGTTTACATTAGAAACAAAATGATAGAATTTGCTGCTTAAGAACCCCCATATTCTAAACAAAGTATCCTGAAAAGAAATATACACAATCAATATGCCAAAGCAGGTAATGAAGGCTAGTTATACATTAGGTAGGGAATCGTGAATTTTTGTGAAAATCATATGAACGTATATGTTAGAGAATGAAGGCTAGTTATACACAATCAATATGCCAAAGCATGTAATGAAGGCTAGTTATACAGTAAGTAGGGGATCGCGAATCTTTAAAAAGTAGGTGTTAAATTATTTGTTAGATGCAAACGTATATGTTAGCTGGAAACGTATATATTAGCTGCAAAATTATGTGAAAATGATGTCTGGATACAAATGGACAAGAAATTGCAAAACAAAACACGCTTTGCATATATGATTATAAACAAGTGGAAGGTTTGTTTGCATATATCATTATTTGTTTGGATATATTATTATTCGATTGCAAATAATAGTTAGGCCCAATTATACAACTGACTCGTTTGCATATATCATTATTCGTTTGCAAAATAATAGTTACTTGTTAAAATAATAGTTATCGGATAAAATAATAGTTATCCGTTAAAATAATAATTATCCGTTAAATATCTTCATCTTCTTCATTGGTGTTTAAAACTAATCTGCAACCTTAACTATGGATGGTGTTAATAATTTACAAAATTATAATGAAACTACACAATAAAAGTCATCAAAACATAGAATCTCTAACAAAAAAAAAGAGTTAGAATCCCTAATAAAAAATAATAAAATCAAACACAAATCGACAAAGTAATCTTAAAAGCAAAATCGAAAGAGTAATACAACTGAACTAATCTTCAACAGTCCTTATGCTCTTAGAAGATGGAGCAAAATCCAATTTTCTGACGAGCTTGTTATTGGAAAAATTCACAAAACCAGATTCAAATACTTCAAGAAACCTCGATCTGGTTCATCAAATTTGCAATAACAAGAAAAGAAAATCAAATATTCATTCAATTTCAACAAATCATTCAATCTAAAGATCAAAGTTTTCTCTCGTTTTAAAAATCGAAACTTTATCAAAACCAATTTGATTTAAATGAAATCAGAGATCGAGATAAAGAGAATGACTATGGAACCCTTAACAATGAAGGAACAAGAGATGAAAAAATATGGATTTATGAGAGAGAAAAAGAGGTGAGACGTGAAAGAAGATTAAAATTGGAGAAGAGATAACTAAAACTAATTTAGAGAAAGAGAAAGGTGGAGATGAAAGAGAAATTGAGAAAGAGGTTATTTGAGTCTTTCAATCTATGTACAGAAAATCTACATTCTTAGGCTTACTCTAAAACTAATTTACAAAACTTTTTATGATATTCATTATAATTTCTCTATTTATAACTATAAAAAGTAAAAGGGTTTTATTGAAAATTTATAATAAAGTATCAAGATAAAATGTTTGGAATCTAATATTTGGAGTAGAAAATGGAATAGTGGGTTAGAGAATAAATGAAAAAAAAAACTCTATTTTGGAGTAAAATACGAAAGAATGAGTTGGAGATGGTCTAAGTTTTGAAACTCCTAAGTAAAAAATCACATTATTCTCTTTTATTAAAAATTTTCACTTTGTTTTTAAATAGAAATTATAGTTTTCTATGATATAAAAACTATAGGATAATAAAATGTATAAGAATGATCTGTTTTGAAGATATCTTGTAAATTGAATCCTTGACATTTTTGGTAATTAATGATATCTGGAAATTTAGTGAAAACTTTGTAAGTATTTGTAAAAGAATGGTTGAATTAAAGATTATGGAGTAAGTTCTATTTATTTATTTATTGTTATAAATGTTTCTCATCAAAGGGAATTTTAATAGTTCCGTTACGAAATTTGATATTAACTTTGGAGATTTGTAAGAGTTTAAAAAATACTGACTAGAGTAAATATCTTTTAGGTACAAATGATCAATTAAAGTATTTCAAAGTGAAGAATGAAATTCTTTATTTTTGATTTTTCTAAAATGACCTGAAAATTTTAGGAACTTAATATTATCATTGTTTGCTATTTGGACCTCTAAAGATGAATTTTCTCTTTCAACTTTAATTGGTGCATCGAAATCCTGTCCATCTTCGATTATCATTGGTGCATCGAAATCCCGGCTATCTTCGATTATCATATTATGTACTGAGTATTTATTGCTTTGAAATAAACAGATTTCTAGTCTTCATATTTTTAGAGATTAGTTCATCTTGTGAGACTTTTGTGTTGTTTAATCTATGTACTTTTCACTTTTGTGAAGGCTGATCTCCTAGCCCGTAGTGTTAGATGGTTAGCTAAGGATCAAACCTTTGTGAATAATATACACTCTCTATGGACCCGTTTTGTTTGAATGTGATTAAAATTTTAGAGAGTTTTCTCTTCTTACCAGCAGATGTATTTTCGGCGACTCTCTTTGCTGAAATTTATCTTTCAGAGAGGGTTTTGGTTCTTCATCGCTGGTTGAGGATAACTTTTTGGGGCATCGGTGACTATCCAGATCTGCTCAGGTAACTTTTCTTTGTTCCGGTGGCGGTTATAGTTTGGTTTACTTGTCTTTGGTCTAAAATTTTTCGTTCTTGGTTTTGGATATCTCCGCCATAACTTCTAGGTCTTTGTGGTGTTTGCTTAGTTTATAGGTCGTGTCCTTTGATATCTTTTAATTATGATTTTTCCGGTTTGTCTAACTTAGTTTTTAAGCTTTATTTCTTGTTTGTTTATTTTGTTTTCTTTTGTTAAAATTTTCTTTTTGGTTTTCTATTGTTTTGGTCTTAGATATAGTTTTTGTCAGTCCAAATCTAGAGTTTATCTCTGGCTTTGTTCCGTTGTCATGTCTTGTTTTATATTGTTTGGTTTTTTCTTTCAGTTTTAGTTGTTCCTTATTCTAGGTTAGGTTAGAATATTCCGGTGTTTACCGGTGTTAGCTTCCCGATCTTGACTTCAATTTTGGAATTTGCTTTTCTCTTTGTTCTTCTTCTGTATCTTTTACAGGCCACTGTCAGAAGTAATCAGGTGATAGAGAACATAAATTCTGGCAGTTCAATCTGTAGAAGGATTTCAATCAAGAATGAGGATAGAGATGCATAGACTACTACGACGGATTCCGGCGACACACATGTTCGACATGCCAAAGATTACATGGCGGTTACAGCGATATCTCAACACGTGGAGATAGATTGCAAAAAAATAGATCATAATTGAATTAAAACTCCTAATGTCTATTGAAATAAGTTTTATTTATTAAACCCCTAAAAAAGGAATCTTTCTTCTCTCCGGCCATTTCAGATTAAGAAGATGTGAAAGTGTCTTTCTCTTTATAAGAATATTGCGTTCCAAAGTATGAAGTGGGAACATAAATATTAATAAAAAGAACACTCGAAAGAAAACAAGTTTTATACCATCAAATAAAAATAAATCCCTTCTATTTTATAATCTAAATAACGAAGAAAACGAATTGGCCTAATAAAATTAGATGGCAAAAAAATGTTTTATATGCATGGTCTTAATTTATTTAAATTGTGATAACATTCCAAAGCAAACTTCGGTTCAATCTTTGTTTTGCTGGTTTTGGGAAACTTCCGAGAACCTTACAATTTTCTGGTCGATTAAGTTTCTCTTTTTTTTTTTCCTAAACATTTGATAGCTTGTGTAACACTTTTTATATTCTTTTCAATAGTATAATTACAATTTAACTGCTGAATAATGCATTCATCCATTTTTATGTATTGAATTGATGAAATCCTATTAATAATTAATACAGTGTACTTTTATTAGATATTTCATCCATGAATCTTGGAAAGCATTAATTCTTTTCACATGTATTGGTTGGGTTTGTTTCACTCATTTGGTAGAAGGCTCATGCTCTTGTGCAATGGGTATTAGATGTTGTCTCTCCTCTCTTTATGTAAAAGTTGAAGTGGTCCTTTGGATTATGGAACATCTATTTACAGTGTATTTTCTAAAAGTGTAAATAGCATCATATTATTTAGATGTTCTAAAGATTTTCTCTTGTCATGATGATTGGTCAAACTCACACTCTACCTAAAAATTTATTTAAGGTTAAAGAGTTATTTTTGTGATTTTTCTTGGTTTTTGAATAATCAAATTGATTATCTAGCTTGTTGTGTAAGAAAATCAGTTTATGGTTCGTAACTTAGAGCATGTACATTGGGAGTTTCTTTAAGAGGTTTTTACTAATAAAAAAATTAAAATTGAGAAGAGAGAAGTGAGAAACGTTTCTCATTTGAAAACCCCTTAAAAACCTATATGCCATCTGGTTTATTATGAGTAGTTATTTTTTTAAAAAAACAAATAAACTTGAATTATTAAATCAAATAGATTAAAATATTAATTTTTTTTTTGAGAAACTCATGTAATTTCTTACCACTGATGGTTTTATAAACTCCGTAATTTTGGCATCTGTTAATGATATTCTTGGTAGTAAAAAAAAAAGTAACCGATCTATACGTACACAAAATACTTAAGAAACCTCAAATCAATACCTACCTACTAAATAGGGGAAAAAGAAACCTATCAAGAGATCATATATAAGAAAAGAGTTATTAAATCTCTTGGTGACATATAAAATATCTTGGAGCACTTTTCCTGACAAGAGTTACGAATTATTGCTACATATGTTTTATGTGAAGATCAACATATCTGTAAACGAATAACTTGAATAGCTTTTTCTTACAGACACGTAGATCTCTCGCTCCATATTTCTATGTCCTAGCTATGAACATTTATTGGACAAAGCAGCCAAATAGTGATAGTGTACAAGCACCACTCGTGAAAAGTCTAAACTTGCTCGTATATTCTCATATGATTTGTCTAGTCTTCTTAAATGGTTCACTCCGATCGATGCTAAGTGTTTGTACTTGACACAAATCTCACCAAAACTTGCTTCTTCTTTTCATACCTATCCTATGAAGAAAGCACACTAATTAGCAAAAAACATATCAGGTGAGGATGTTAATAATATTTTGGAATCTTGTGATATACTTTATACTTTTATAGTTATTCTCACATCCGTGTATATGAAATGGTAGGATTGAGTACGTTTTCTTGGCTGGGTCATTATAGAGACAAAAACACAAAGTTTGGTATCCACCGTGTGTTGTCTATTACCACCCCACCTCATGATGGTAGATGTTTCGATAAAATAAGAATTAAAAATATCAAAAAGTTATCAATTTAATTGAACGGTCGTTGCCATTAAAATAAGCTTACTATAATGCAGAAAAGGATAGATCTTTCTAGGAAAAAGAAGAAAGAAACCTAACCAATTCGGCCCAGAGCCATATAAGCCCAATCATAAAAGAACTCGACGATTAAGATTGTATGGTCTGTGACACAAATAAATATCAATAATAGTCCAAACGCGACGTGTCGTATATGCAGGACTCGAACGTTATCACTTCGCCGTAACGGCTTTAATAGCAAAAAAACCACTTGAATCCCTAAAAAATAAACTAAAAAATGAAACTGGAACTGATCTTCATTCCATCACCAGGTGAAGGACACCTCCGGCCATTAGTGGAGGTGGCTAAGCTTCTTGTCGACCATGACGATCATCTCTCTATTACCATCATTATCATCCCTCAAATGGAAGGTTTCACTAGCAGCAACGCTTCCTCATACATCTCTTCTCTATCCTCCGCATCTGAAGACCGTCTCCGCTACCACGTCCTCTCCGTCGCCGATAAACCAAACTCCGATGACCCCAAACAAAATTTCCTCACCTACATCGATAACTTCAAGCCTAAGGTGATAGCCATGGCGGAAAAACTTACTAAGACGGCTCAACCCGAGTCGCCGAAGCTAGCTGGATTCGTGGTGGATATGTTCTGCACAGGGATGATTGATGTAGCCAAAGATTTCAGCGTTCCGAGTTACTTGTTTTACACATCCAACGCTACGTTTCTCGGATTGCAGACGCATCTTCAGTACCTTTACGATGTTAAGAAATATGACGTCAGTGATTTGAAGGACTCGGAGATTACTGAGTTGGAGTTTCCTAGTTTGACTCGTCCTTTACCGGTTAAGTGTTTCCCGTCTGTGCTATTAAGCAAAGAGTGGATACCGGTTATTGTTAGCCAAACCAGAAGATACAGTGAAACAAAAGGTATTTTGGTAAATTCGTTTGCTGAGCTTGAGCCGCAAGCTGTGAAGTTTTTCTCCGAAGGAGATCATCCTCTTCCTACGGTGTATACAGTGGGACCAATTTTGAATATTAAAAACAACAGTTCAAATTCTGGTGATGATAAGCAATCGGAGATCCTACAGTGGCTAGACGGGCAGCCAAGTAAATCCGTTGTGTTCCTCTGTTTTGGGAGCATGGGAGGTTTCAGTGAGGACCAAGCGAAAGAGATCGCAATCGCGCTTGAACGCAGTGGTCATCGATTTGTTTGGTCTCTTCGTCGTTCTCAGTCAAAGGGAACAATGGGACCTCCCGGAGAATTTACAAACCTTAAGGAAATTCTTCCACCGGGATTCTTAGAACGAACGGCGGAGATTGGAAAGGTTATCGGTTGGGCTCCACAAAAAGCCATATTAGCAAATCCAGCTATCGGAGGATTCGTCTCGCACTGTGGATGGAACTCAACGCTAGAGAGTCTCTGGTTTGGAGTTCCAATTGCGACGTGGCCGCTTTACGCGGAGCAGCAAATTAACGCATTCGAGATGGTGGAAGAGCTCGGGTTAGCAGTAGAGATCCGAAATAGTTTCCGAGGAGATTTCATGGCGGAAGAGACGGAGTTAATGACGGCGGAGGAGATAGAGAGAGGGATAAGCTGTCTGATGAAGCAAGATAGTGACGTGAGGGATACAGTGAAGGAGATGAGTGAGAAGAGCCACGTGGCATTAATGGACGGTGGATCTTCTCATACTGCTCTTGGAAAATTCATTCAAGACGTTACTAAGAATGTTCTTTCTTGAATCTTCCTTCACACAAAATCTAGTCTTATCTTTTCTTTTCTTTTTTCAATAAGTCTAGTCTTATTTTTTTTTCTTTTTAAAAAATGTTATATATTAAAGTGGAATACAGTTTTTTGTTTTTGCCATCTATTTTTATTATTAAAACCAAATGGTTTTGGACCTCATAATTACATATGATAACTTTTAACTATATTGTAACACAAAACCCAAAAAGCCCAATTGTAGAGGAGTTCGAAAAAACACTACGCGTTTCATTTTTTCGACTATTGATGAGTTTGCTCCGGGATATGTGCTGGCTTGATGGAGATTGAGTGGCGTCTCTGGTGTGCTTCGTGAGCTTGAGCGTGCTCACTAATGGAAGCTCCAGCATATCCTCTTCTGAATTCAGCTACTTCACATCTTAACTCATGCCTTTTTCGCTTATCTTCAACTCTGCCTTTAATCAACCCCTTAACCTTCTTTACCAACCACTTGTTAACCTTTTGGAGCATCCTAATGTGTTGGTGAGCCCTTCTCACACAAACTCCTTTCCTTGGTGCATCATACTATCTAAAGAAGTAACTTTCTAGTTCTATGTCCTCATAAGGTGGAATGAAGTTAGCATTGTTCCGCATTCTGATCGTTGTCAATTTTGGGCAAGGGAGGGTGATGAAAGCTCTTGGTCTTTCTGGATGTTTAAACCTGTAGACATGCTTTCCACCATAGTCTTTCTTGTTGATGTTACTTAGGCTTTACCTTATATCTCTACTCCAAGTGCACAGCAAAGCGAGTAGTAATCTAGGGATCCTATCTACAAGGACCAAGTTATCACACTATCAATTCTAAAACTAGACTAGAGCTAAGACGAATAGAAAGTTGGTTTTAAACTAAATTGAACAAAACTATTTAATAACAATCAATGGGTTAAAACACCAAGCTTAGGAAGTTCATCGCGAAACTAGGGAATTCAAACTAGGAAACTGTTCAGGAAACATTCATTCAACAATCTCGACTCAGGCATGAAATTATGACCAATCCACTAATGTGGTATCAATTACTATATCCAGCAACCTAGTGATCCTAACTATCGTTGGTACCAAGAGGCTAATATGCATTATCGATCGGGTCTGATAAGTCCATAATCAACCTTAACATCAGCTATCGTGGTTAAGGATTGATTGCTCACCTAAGGAGGATCCAATTTCTAACAAGCTTTTAGAATATTAGGTAATCTAAGATCATAGATTAGTTAGCTACTCTAATTTAAGCATTAAGGTTGTTGATTAGGTGGAGAACACATCAAGCAATACCTATTTGTTCATAATTTATCAATTCCCTGTAACCCTAGAAAATTCTAAACTTGATTGGGGAACTACTTAGATATGGTGAAGAAGATCATATTGAAATACATAATGAAAAGCATAAAAATAATTTGTATTGAAATAAGAGGGTTTAAAAATTCTTCTCCAATTCTGTGGGGATCAAAATTCATATCCCAAAAACTCAATTACAGGTTCTGATCACGTAACAATGGGTGTGCTAAAAAATAATGATAATTGGCCTTATATAGGTCCTAAAAATCACAGGTGTAAAATAAAAAAAATTAGGTTTTATCCTTGTTAGTTTTGAGGATCGATCGATCAAGGGTGTGGATCGATCGATCAGGGTTGAGTGCTCGATCTTTAAAAGGTCTTGGTCGATCAACGTGTCATGCGTAGCTCTTGCTAAACATTGAGGATTGATCGATCAAGGTATGGATCGATCGATCACTGCTCTACGACTAAAATTCCAAAAACTGCTCTGATTCATCTTTAACCAAGCTTTGAGGGTATAATCCAAATTTAACCTGTTTTTCATCTGAAAAGATTCTATAATGCAAACAAACATTCTGAAAACATGTGAATTAATGAGTTCAAAACCGATATAAATGAGGTATATCAATTCCCCCAGACTTAGCTTCTTACTTGTCCTCAAGCAAAGAAAGAAAAGACCAAAAGAAAGATTCCACTCCAAAGAACTCATTTATCATCAGAGCATCGCATATCAATTCCATAGGAAACCACACAACACTTACCATTCAGAATCGAGATCACCTTGTACTTCCCCCAAACTTTGATAACTACCCAAGTTGAACCCCACAATCCCAGCAAGTAATCCTAATTCACCATATCGAATTCCTAAAGCTTTTAAGTGCGGTCGCACCAATGGAACATCGAACAGAGGACACGTGAGTTTCTCTTTCAATATCAAGACTACCTTTGATATGATTCTCTTTCTATCATTTCACCATTGCAGCCGATTTTTCCCTACTTACCTAGGGTATCATTTTTTTTATCGGCTGGTTCTTTAGTAACTTAAAGAATGAAACAAGAGTAGCTTCATTGGAGTTCCCCTCGGTAAGCTAAAATGTTCAAAAAATTGGCACCATCATTGATGTGAATCTTAGACTACCATCATTACATAAACACAACCAGCGTCATTGGAGAACTTTTACCCTTGGCTAACCACATGCACAATTTTATCAACTAGTTACTTCAGATTAAGCACAACATACCACAAAATGAATAAGAGAGGAGAAACCATACTCACACAGGAAAATCTGTCACTGCACTGAGAAGAGAACTCGATTCTAAGTATACCAGCTCCATAGGTGAGAAAATTAACTCAGGTTAGGGGTGAAGCCGATATGAGATTCATTGAAAAACTGACATGGATATGGGTGGTACTGAGATAGTGTCAAGTCTCTGGGTTTTTCAATAGTCAATCGATCCATGACAAACAAACATTGATGGTACTTAGTTCATGACATGCAACAATCCTCAAAATTCATAGTTCTAGGCAATCGGTTTTAGACATTAAAAAGATAACAAGTAATCAGAAAATTCATTAGTAATAACAAGCATCCTCCCCTAGACTTATTTCACACCGTCTCGGTGTGATAACAAGAGTGAGAAAGAAAACCTCGCATAAAAGGAACAAAAATCAGGAAGATCAAAGGAAGGGAAAGAAATCGATGAACCTGTACCCATGATCAATCGATCTCTGCTTGTAAGCGATCAATCAGAGGCTGCTCGAGCTGTAGATTGATCCATGCTCGCTCTACCGATCAAGCATATGAAGCTTGAAGTCCCCGATTGATTGATCCAATGTGCTTGGTCGACCGTTAAATCATGCGTACGTCGAGTGGTCTGTATGATTGGTCAATCTGAGCTTTCTAGGTCAATGAACCGATCGCACGATAGTCCACTTTCCATCTGAGATCGATCAATCATTTGACTAATCGATAGATTGCTTCTCTTTTTCTGAAACCAATCAAAACGAAAACAGCAAAACAAGGACAAAAGAATGCAAAACGAAATCTAAAAGCTTACTAGTGGGTTACCTCCCACTCAATGCTTGGTTAGTGTCATTAGCTTGACTTCACAGACCCTTAGTTTAGTGGAACACTAGTCAAGGTATTGGAAGTCTCCTTGGCTTTGTCCATATCTGCAAAGTAATGCTTCAAACGTTAGCCATTCACTACAAACTTGCCTTCCTTGCCATCAAACAATACCACAACTCCATAAGGACGCACTTCCATGATGGTGAAAGGTTCTGGCCACCTTGATCTAAGCTTTCCAGGAAAAAGTTTCAAACGAGAATTAAACAAAAGAACCAAATCATTAGGAGCAAAACTTCTACGAAGGATACGCTTATCATGTGCTGCCTTTGTCTTTTCCTTGTAGATCCTCGAGTTGCCATAGGCCAAGTGCCTGATCTCTTCTAACTCATGTAGCTGCAAGGTTCTTTCTTCAGCTGTTGGCTTGATGTCATAGTTCAAATGCTTAATAGCCCAATTAGCCTTGTACTCGATCTCAACTAGAAGGTGACAAGACTTTCCATATACCAGATGGAATGGGGCTGTACCCAAAGGAGTCTTGTAAGTTGTCCTATATGTCCAAAGAGCTTCATCGAGTTTTGTATACCAATCTTTCCTCGTCGAACAAATAGTCTTTTGAAGAATGCTGTTGATCTCTCGGTTTGAAACTTCAACCTTTCCACTTCTCTGTGGGTGATAAGGTGTAGCCACCTTGTGATGAACTCCATACTTCCTTAAAAGACCATTGAATGTCTTGTTGATGAAGTGGGAACCACCATGCATCACTAATAACAACTCACGGAATCCGAAACCAAGGGAAAATAACATGCTTGAACATCTTCAGCACAACCTTAGCATCGTTTGTTGGGCTGTCCAGCCCTCCACCCATTTAAAAACATAATCGACAGCTAAGAGGATGTATTGATTCCCTGAAGAACTCTGAAACGGTCCCATGAAATTAACTCCCCAGACATCAAAAACTTCAACTTTGAGTATAAAGTTCTGAAGCATCTCATTCCTCTTGCTAATATTCCCTTGTCTTTGCATGAGTCACACTTTGAGATGAAAGCATGAGCATCCCTGAATATAGTTGGCCACCAAAAACCAGCCTGATAGAACCTTTGAAATTGTCTTGAAGGTTGCAAAGTATCCTACATAAGAAAAACCATGAAAATGAAACAAAATCCCTAAAACATCGGTGACACATCATCTGAAAATCTTGTCAGCACACTGCTTGTAAAGATAAGGTTCATCCCAATAGTAGTGTCCGATGTCGTGAAGGAACTTCTTCTTCCTATTACCGTGAAACGCAGAAGGCTCAACATCTGCAGCCAAGTAGTAAGCAATCTCAGCAAACCATGGAGTACCCGGAACCCACGAAGGATGCACAGATAGACCAGCTGGTCTCAATGTGGTATGAATAGAATAGACTTGCTCTTCCCGCAAACTATCATCCAAAGGTTTGCTATCATTCACCTGAAGCCTTGACAAGTGATCAGCCACTCCATTCTCTATGCCTCGCTTATCTCAGATCTCAAGATCGAACTCCTGAAGGAGGAGAACCCATCAAAGTAGTCTCAGTTTCACATCCTTCTTGGAAATGAGATACTTCAATGCTGCGTGATCTTTGTGAATAATCACCTTAGAAATAACCAGATATGACCTGTACTTTTCGAATGCAAAGACAAAAATTCCTTCTCTGTTGTAGCATACTTCCTCTGAGCATCATCCAAAGTCCAGCTAGCATAGTATATCACATGCAGTTTCTTGTCCTTTCTCTGCCCCAAAGTAGCCCCAACTACATAGTCACTTGCGTCACACATAATCTCAAACGGTAAGTCCCAATCTGGTGGTTGCACAATTGGTGCACTCACTAAAGCTCCCTTCAATGTGAGGAAACCTTCTTCACACTCCTTAGTAAAACCAAACTTGACATCTTTGCACAACAGTTGTGTCAAAGGTCTGGCCAGCTTCGGGAAATCCTTGATGAACCTTTTATAGAAACCCGCATGACCTAGAAAACTCCTCACCTCCTTCACAGTAGTTGGCAATTTCAGACTAGTCATGATCTCAATCTTGGCTTTGTCGACCTCTATACCATTTCCAGATATCTTGTGTCCTAGGAATATCCCATCTCTAACCATGAAGTGGCACTTCTCCTAATTCAGCACAAGATGATTCTCCTCACATCATTGAAGTACCCTGCAAAGATTAGAAAGACAACCAGCAAAAGAAGAACCATATGTAGAAAACTCATCCATAAACACTTCCATGATATCCTCAATCATGTCAGTAAAAATGGACATCATGCATCTCTGAAATGTCGCTGGTGCATTACACAAACCGAATGGCATTCTGCGATAAGCAATGGTGCCATAAGGACATATGAATGTGGTTTTATCCTGATCATCGGGATGAATGGAAATCTGAAAGAAACCTGAATAACCATCTAAAAACAGTAGTAAGAATGATTAGCCAATCACTCTTGCATTTGATCGATGAAGGGCATTGGAAAGTGATCCTTTCTAGTCGAAGAATTTAAGTTCTTGAAACCGATACACATCCTATGTCCTGTAACAGTCCTAGTAGGTATCACCTCATTGTTATCATTCTTAACTATAGTCACACCTCCTTTCTTAGGTACTACATGAACATGGCTGACAAAATTACTATCAGATTTAGGGAATATAATTTCTGCTTCTAACAGTTTCCTGATTTCTTTCTTAACAACCTCTTTGAGGTTAGGATTCAAACGCCTTTGGTTCTCTATGGAGGTCTTAGACTCATCTATCAAGTGAATCGTATGCATACACAACTCATGAGAGATTCCAGGAATATCATCTAAGGAATAACCTATTGCTCTATGATACTTACGAAGTTCGCATAAGAGTTAAGCAGTTTCAGCATTCTTCAACTTAGCATTGATAATCACAAGATAAGTTGAATTAGGCCCAAGAAATGCGTACCTTAGCCCTATAGGAAGCATCTTAAGCTCAACCTTGGGAGCTTTGAGTTTGCTCCAAGGATTATCCAGAGGTCATACGATCGATGGCTTAGGTGCATCCAAAGCTAAATAAGCAACCATCTGTTTAATTCTCTTGCTCAAGTCCAATATCTTGGCATAACTGGCTGCTTCCTCACTGAGAAACCCATACTTCGATTCTGTCCCTGTGAGTACTATCTAGAGGATCCTCAGTTAGAATCTCATCATTCACTTGATCTGTGATCTCCTCAGAAGCATCGACAATGTCATCCCATTCAACATAGGCTTCTTCAGCATTATGTCTATCTCGAATCTCATGATCATATCACCTAAATGGAGGTTGATTCTACCATTCTTCACATCAATCATTGCTTCTACATTTCTAAGAAACGGCCTCCCAAAAATCAAAGGATCCTTAGGTTCTTCATCGAGTTTGAGAACCACAAAGTCTGCTGGTACAAGAGCATACCCAATCTTCACATGCAAATCTTCAATAATACCAACTCGGAGTGACCAAACAGTCAGCAAAGATCAAAGAAATCCTAGTCCTTTTAAAGTCTGTAAACCCAAGGTGTAGTGCAACATAATATGGCATTAGGTTAACACTTGAACCAAGGTCACAAAGAGACTTCGCAAACACAAGAGAACCAATTGCTATCGAAAGCACAAATCATTCAGGGTCTTCTTCCTTTTTGGACAGCTTGTTTTGAAGTACCTTACTGCAGTCCTGAGTGATCATCATAACCTTCTCTTCCCCTGTCAACTTGTTTGTAACCAACCCCTTTACATAGCTTTAAGAGATGGCATCATCTGAAATGCATCAACAAATGGTAATCTTACATTCAAATGCGCAAGCATCTCCTTGCACTTAGAAACTTCCAAATCTTTTCGAGACTTCTTTTGTGGAATAGGGTATGGAGGCTTTCGTACATAGGTTCTCTCTAGAACAGTAGCTGATCTCTGACTCAGAACTAGTGGGTCGTGTGGAGTTTGTTTTGGCGTAGAATTCTGTTCAGCATTGTTGATCGATCGATCGTACATGGGATTGATCGATCGTACATAGAATTCTGTTTAGCGTTGTTCAATGTTTTTTCCTTGTCTTCCTCGTCATCCTCAATATCTATCGTCACATCCTTTCCTGATGGCTTACTCACAAGAGGTTCTAGGTGCTTACCACTCCTCTAACTCAGAAGATCCATACGCCTCTTCTCTTGAGTTGTATTGAGGTCAAAATTAAGAAACCTTGTAGGCCAAATCGTCTTGTATTCGATCTCAATAGGGAGTGGCATGACTTGCCATACAAAAACTGAAATGTTGTTCTTCCAATGGGAGTCTTATGAGCTGTTCTATATGTCCATAATGTGTCAACGAGTTTCACAACCCAATCTCTCTTAGATGCACCAACAATTCTTGAAAGTATTGCTTGGATCTGCTTGTTTGAGATCTCAACCTGACCATTAGTCTATGGATGCTAAGGTGTAGCTACCATATGCTTAACTTCATACTTCCTTAATAAGTTCTCAAACTATTTGTTGATGAAATGAGATCAACCATCACTAATTACAACTCTTGGAACTCCAAATTTAGGGAAAATGATGCTCTTGAATAGCTTCACCACCACCTTAGCATCATTAATTGGGCATGCTATTGGCTTAACCCACTTGGAAACATAATCAAGTGCTACTAGAATGTAATGGTTCCAATGTGAAAATGGATTGAATGGCCCCATGAAGTCTATCCTCCAGCAGTCAAATACCTCAATTTTAGAAATCGGATTTTGTAGCATATCTTCATCTCTTGCTGATGTTGTCCATCCTTTGACAAGGATCACACTTGAAGATGAATGCATGAGCTTCTCTAAACATAGTGGGCCACCATAAACTCGCTTGTAGCACCTTCTGAATACTCTTGAATGTGGTAAAGTGACCACCATATGCTAACCCATGACAATCCTCTAAAATACCTTGAACCTCTTCCTCAGCAATGCATCTTCTAAGCAACCAATCAGACCCTTTCTTTTACAGGTAAGGTTCATCCCAAAAGTAGTGGTTCACATCTCTAATAGAAATATAAACTCTTAGGCACTTCACTAACAACAAGGTAGTTGACCAGGTCTGCATACAAGGGCAATGAAGCTCTGATGAGCTTGTTTCTAAGCTGAAAGCGATTCCTTAATAGCTTTAAGGCTAAGCTCGACCATAGTTCAGGTCGAGTAGGTTGGTCGAGTTTGGCT
The DNA here is from genome assembly GCA_900406435.1 of Lepidium aucheri. NCBI lineage: Eukaryota > Viridiplantae > Streptophyta > Magnoliopsida > Brassicales > Brassicaceae > Lepidium > Lepidium aucheri. The sequence goes on along the minus strand of OVBA01001481.1, from coordinate 4,046 downwards.
TTTGGAATTGTTTTTCTACTGCCTTAAGTGTAATGAGTTGCTCCTCTGGCATATAACCGTCAATAGGGATCGAGTCTTTACTTGTCATCCTTGATAAGTGATCTGCTACACCACTCTCTACCCCAGATTTATCCAAAACTTCCATATAAAACTCTTGAAGCAGTAGTATCCACCTTAGTAGCCTTGGCTTAGCATCCTTTTTCTTCATTAAGTACTTCGGAGCTGCATGATCTATACGAACAATCACCTTGGAGCCAACACGATAAAGCCTGAACTTCTCAAAGGAAAATACCACAACAAAGAGCTCTTTCTCAGTAGTTGCATACTTAACCTGGACTTCATCAAGTGTCCAACTTGCATAGTAGATCACGTTCAACTTCTTGTCTTTCCTCTGTCCCAGAACTTCTCTCACTGCATAATCACTTGCATCACACATGATCTAAAACGGTGGAGTCCAATATGGAGCCTGGACTATTGGCACATACATTAAGGCCTCTCTAATCTTCAAGAAAGCCTCAAGACACTCAGAATCAAAGCTGAACTCGACCTCCTTGCATGTAGGCGAGTCAATGACCTTGCAATCTTGGAGAAGTCCTTAATGAATCTCCTATAAAACCTAGCATTCCCTAAGAAGCTTCTAATGTCTTTAACTGTCTTTGGAGGCTACAACTTAACCATAACCTCAATCTTAGCTTAGTCAACCTCAATACCTCACTCTGAAGTCTTATGACCCAAAACAATCCTTTTCTTGACTATGAAATAACATTTCTCCCAGTACAAATCCAGGTTTGTCTCCACACATCTGCTAAGGACTCTGCACAAGTTTGTCAAACATGAGGAGAAGGAAAAGTCATACAGGAAGAACTCATCCATAAATAATTCCACCATCTCCTCGATTAAATATGAAGAATAGATGTCATGCATCGTTAAAATGTAGCAGGAGCATTACATAAGCCAAATGTCATCCTTCTATATGCGAATGTCCCATAAGGGCAAGTGAACGTTATTTTCTTTTGGTCATCTGAGTGTATAGGATTTAAAAGAATCCACTATATGATATCATGATTTTTATGCCTTTGTTATCAAATACTAGTATACTAGCAATCAAATGTAGTATAGAAAGGTTTCCATCTAGCGAGTGTCTCACTAGCACTTAGGATATGGATAACTAATCTAATCCAAGCCAAATCTCAACAATTGATTCTATCACAATCAAAGTAGCAGTAACTTAACATGAAATAAAAATGAAAGCAAGCATAAAAGAGCAGTAAGAAACAAAGAAATAGATAAAAAACAAAACAAGAAATGCAATCAACAATAGGCGATAAAATGGGCTTTCATGGTTTTCATGTGATTATAGGTACTCTTTTCTTGATTATATGTGGTATCCGGCAATATCTTGGTTATGAGGAGCTAGGGTAATCGATTAAGGCATAGCCAGAGGCTTTTAAACTTGCTTAACAAACTATTCAGATGAACTCTAGGCAGAAGATTCAAGCAACTAATCACTCAACTCCATTCTCATGGACATTGAACTCAACCCATTGTGTGATATGACCTAAATCTCTTTGGCGGTCCACACATGGGTTGGCATTAAGATTTAATCCAATATAGCTAATAAATACTCTAGACAACTGATCTCTTAGGCTAGAAATGTAAATCCAAAAACTAGGTTCAGTCAAGCATTATCAAAATCACCTTATGGGTGAGGAAAACAACAAGGCATATTTTGATTGATGAGGTTAAAATAGGCATTAAGATCATCTAGGAAGGAGAGTTCTAAGCATGATTTACCTTAAGCAAGCAAGAAGGACCCTAGATCTACCAAGATCTAACCCATATCCTCATAAACCCAAATGTATTTACTCACTAATCATGATGGAAATCATAAACCCGAAAATCAAAGTAAAAGACTAAACTAGAAAGATAATGAAAAGTTAAGCTAGAAAGATTAGATAAGCAAAAAATGAAAATCAATTGATCATATCCAAATCAAGCATCCAACACAAGGGAACATGAGAGAGTACAATTTAAAAGTTTGTTAAATCTGGAAAATAAACGTGATCTCAAGGTTGTGGGCTAAGGGGGGGATTTATACCCACTTACACATAACCTAGAAAAAATTCAACACGGACTAAAAATCATTAAAATGAAAATGTAGATAGACAACTCGAACTGGGTACTTCGAGTCGTGTGGTGGAGTTGTGTTCTGACTTCAGATTCTCATAGGAATCGAAGTTGTGTGCTGGAGTTTGGACCGCGAGTTGGATTCTTGATCTGTGCGGTCTTCACCTTTCTGCGAACTCGGAGTTGTTTGGTCAAGTCTTGGCATCGAGTTATGCTCCAGTTCATCTGTGAACTTCGAAATTGACTTGTGAGTTCGAGCTCTGACTTCGAGTTGGGCAGGTTCTCTTCCTTTGCAGCATTCTCTAATCAATCCTTGCACTCTAGTCTATTCAATACTTGCCTCATCCATAAATGCATCCAAAATGCTATAAAACGCTCCAAAATACCTAAGTATCACTCCAAATGCAACATAAATGCAATTCTAATGCAATATATGCAATATGAACCTAAAAGGACTCTAAAGTGGTGCAAATGCCATGAATATAGATGCAAAATGTGCTTATAAAGCCTCTAAAATATGCTAAAATGCAAACATATCACTATAGCCATCTAAAAATCAGTAGTATTGATGATTAGCTAACCGTTCTACCATTTAATCAATGAAAAAAAGTAGGAAATGATCTTTCCTAGATGAAGAGTTCAATTTCCTATAATCGATACACATCCTATGACTAGTAATAGTCCTAGTGGGAATCAATTCATCTTTCTCATTCCTAACAACAAGAGTTCCTATCTTCTTAAGGACACAATGAACAGATGAAACCCACTTACTATCAGAAATCGGATAAATCACATCAGCATCTAACAACTTAAGAATTTCCTTTTTCACCACTTTCTTAAGATTAGGATTCAAACTCCTGTGAGGCCAATGCTTGAATGCAATTCGTTCTTGAAATGAATCTTATGAAGGCAAAGACTAGGTGATATGCCTCTAATGTCAGCTAAAGAATATCCTATAGTCTTTCTAAACCTTTTCAGTTCAGTCAATAGCATGTTCAACTCATCATCATTCAAGCGTCATTGACAATCACTAGATAAGTAGAATTAGGATCCAAGAAAGCGTACCTTATCCCTGCAAGAAGTGGTTTCATTTCCACTTTGGGTTTCTTGAGCTCAGACCAATCGTCATTGACTGTTGAAGAGGTGCACTCGACCACTTGTAGCTCGAGTTGGGTGGTCGAGTTTGGTTGAAATACTGTCAGATATTGGCTCGCTGTAGTTAATCCTTCTCTAGTTGCTGCCTTAACCTCAAAATTTTCTTCATCCAACTCCTCTATCACAATTGACCCGTGGACTGGCTTGTGAGAATCCAAAACCCTCCCAAAACAGTCAATTTTTTTTGCTTAAATACCCATCAGCAGCTGGCTTAGTCAAAACAACTTGTAAATGATCTTCTGCTGCTATTTCCTCCAATACTCATCAGCTAGAGCATCCATCTCTTGAATCCAGAACAATTGATCCTATATAGTTGGCTTATTCATCACCTCATTGATGTTGAACTTCATCTTGAGGTCTTTACCCAGATTCAACTCTCCCTTTTGCACATGAATTACTGCACCAACAGTTGCCAAGAAAGGTCTTCCGAAGAGCAATGGATCTTTTGGTTCCTCATCCATTTCCAAAACTACAAAGCTAGTTACAATTTGAACACCTCCAACCTTTGATGAGGGCATCAAGCCAAAAGGAACCAAACAGACCCATGACTAGAGCTAGAGCACGAAAGCTGAGGGAGCAACTAGGAGAAACTGTGGCTGAAGTGCTAAGCAAGGAAGAGGAAGCTTCTACACCGGACCGTACCAAAATTGATAAGAGCCACATTGAAGTATTTTCAAGAAGTGCAAAGAAGAAGATAAGGGACTCGGACCAATACCAAGGCCAAGACATTCAAGACCTTCAAGACATTCAAGAAGCTGAGCAAG